>JAVQJG010119847.1:0-13672 GCA_036024015.1 Craterocephalus amniculus
ATATATATATATATATATACATATAATACTGTAATAATATTAATTCCACCAAACTTTTTTATTGGTAAAATGTTTTCTCTATAAATCCCATTATTATACTATATTTAGTTTTTCAGCACATCTGTTTTTTGCCTTTTCTGTTCCTCTTATATATGTGCTCTTTTTGTGCCCTTTAGGGTGATGAAGAAGCAAACCTGGGCCTTCCCATCAGCCCTTTCATGGACCGGACTGCCCCTCAGCTTGCCAAACTGCAGGAGTCTTTCATCACGCACATAGTGGGCCCGCTGTGCTCCTCCTATGACTCTGCCGCTCTCATGCCAGGACTTTGGGTTGACCCATCCGTGGAAGAGATGGAACCAGAAGCAGGGAAGGAAGGACAAGACACAGAAGAGGAGGACACGGCGGATGAAGAAGCATCGACAGGCTCTGACAACTCCCGTATGTCATCCTCTTTAAAACTGATGTTGCAGGAAATATCTCACTTAGATATTTTGTCGCCTTTGGTTAAACACTTGTTTAGATGTTACTGACAACTAAGGCTGTTGTCTTTATTTGGTGGGGTTTGGAGAGATCTCAGTTCTAGGAAAAATATTTAATATCTGCTGATGTGTAAATATTTTATATAACAGAATGTGACTCTTGTCTTTTCATAAAATGAGAAAAAAGTTCACTTTCTTGCAACATGTTGATCTTTTTTTTTAGCTACATTGGCAAGAGATTTGCCACAAATAAAAAGTTACTGATACTTTTACGATGTGCCAATGCTTTTCTGTCATAGTTCAAATAATAGGTGTTTACCTCAGGTTGTGCAGTTGCCATCATATATGTAAACCGTTTTTATTAAATTAGACTTCTAGGAAAAACATTGTTCATCCGAGTTCCCGTTCTCCCTTATCGGTTTGTGTAACTGTTTGTCTTTTGTCTCACAGAACGGCAAGAAACCAAAAAGGTGCGCAGGAGGAAATTCTTTTGCCAGATCATGCAGCATCTTCTGGAAAACCATGAAATGTGGAAACGTCTGATTGCTGCAGAATGCCCAGAAGAAGCCCAGGAAGAGAAGCCAAACTGCATCGGCAGTCCAACTGATCCAATCACAGCAATCCGTGAAGAAGAGGAAGAGCAAGCAAGCAAAGAGGAGGAGTCAGCTGACGACCTGGATGAAAGGGAAGAGGTGCCAGCTATCGAGGAGGAAGAAATCCTCCCCCAGTCAGAGACTTCAGGAGATAAAGAGCAAGAGCTGGAGTGAGATTTTAAACTTTGAAACTCCTCTTAAACAAGGAATTTTAAATGCTGTTTGAAAATGTTTGTTTTCTTTCCTAACTAAACTCTTGATATGGTAGCCAGCACATCACTTTGACACAACACTGTAGAAGATGTTTTGGGTAAAATGTGCCTAACAAAAACATGGTTGATGACTTGGATGATGCATTACCAGAGCATCTGATGTAGAGAAAAGTGTGAGATGTGCAAAAGAAGAGGTGACTAAAGGAGAAAAGAAAAAGCTGATAAAAACAGAAGATGGACTCTGTTTCTTTTAAATTTAATGTTTGTTTTCGTCTCAATCTGGCGCCCTGCCCCCACCCAAACTGCCCATCCTGCACTGTGGGCCCACCATGCTGATTCATAGATTCCCTCCAACACTGAGTAACATTCTGTCTGAGCACCCTACTCTTTCTGAAGCTCTCATGCTACCAATACTCTGTGCAGCCACCCAGCTGGCCAAGGATGTGTATCAAGCCTCTTCTTGAGGACAATGGGATAAAAGCAAGGTAAAAAGCTGTGTCCACCCAGGCTCAGCCACGTGAACTATATTAGGAGACTGAAGAAAGAGCCAGTAGTAGTACATTGTGTGTACAGACATACACCCACACAAGTTTCACACACAAATACAGGCACATAGTGCTACGGCAGAAACACATTCCATGCTGAAAACAGATTGGAAGTTTGACAAAGGACCCTGTTGTTCAAAAACCTTTATTCTAGTTCAAGGAAAAACATACAAAATTGTGTTTTGTCCATGTCAAACAATGTTAGCGGTGATTTTCTTCCTGTCTTTTGTTACTCGGCACAGTACACCAATCTTTCAAGACTGGACGACTCAGGAAGGCAGACACCTGTAGTGAAACAGGAACACAAAGGACACCCAGTGTCCTTGTGCTTTTACATGTCACTGTTAAGGCCTTTCTCTTTTTGCTTTCAGAGGTCTCAGACTACTAATCCATATCTTGGAGAAATGCTACACTAACCACAAACTAAAAGACACAGGTTAATATTAATTATATTAAAAATAGTTCAAAAGATACAAATTAAGCAATAAGACATTGCATTGTGTATCGTATTTGCCTGCTCTTAATATTTATTTTATAGTAAATGTAGTCACTAATGACATAAATGTATTTTCTTTATGTGTAATTTACCAGCTGGTATTTAGATCACGTGTTACCCACAATTGCAGGCCTGAATTGAGTCACAGCTCCAAATCATCCCACAAGATTGACGTTAGTAAGACA
Organism: Craterocephalus amniculus; assembly: GCA_036024015.1. Classification (NCBI taxonomy): domain Eukaryota; kingdom Metazoa; phylum Chordata; class Actinopteri; order Atheriniformes; family Atherinidae; genus Craterocephalus; species Craterocephalus amniculus. The sequence continues at coordinate 2,511 of JAVQJG010119847.1, forward strand.
TCCTAACAGTGTATTAGTCAACAAAACTGTCATTACCTCTAAAGGTAAAAATTATTTGCTTAACGATTTATGAATACTAAGTTAAGGATTGAAGGAGCATTGTGTATTGATTTGTGAATGATACTGTTTATTTTAAGGAACTTCTTCATGGAGTTGGTTAACTAGAGCATATGAATGGCATAAGTATTTGACACAATCCAGAAAGGAAAGAATCAGAGTTCACAGCTTTGGACAAAGTGCAGTATAGTAGATGAAAGTTCCAAGAAATAATGTCAGTTATTGTAGTCTTTTTTTTTTATGACATAACATATGGCTTAAACAGGTGGTGCTTGTGCTCTCCTTTGATGTCCTCAGAGATTCAGATTGGTGGTGATGGAGGACAGTGTGAACACAGGGAACAGCCTTATTAATAAAGGCTTAGTAGGGAAAGAGGAAGGCCGATGAGAGAGTGCACTTTTAGCATTACATGTAGCTGCTTATGAAAGGTCAGGGGGTCTCAGATCTTCATCACATTTCAGCAGATTCTTCCAGATGTAACTCTTTGAAGATGAGCCAGTCTGGTTGGAATCATGTGATGATCTGTTTCCAAGGTTGCGAAACGTATTACAGAGACATGAATTACAGTGTATTTGATCTGACATCAAAAACCTAACAGGGACCTTCTGTGATTCAAATCCAGATATTTAAGTATACTTAGTATCTTCACTTATTAATCTGTTACAGGTTGTTTTGATCAAATATAACTGAAATGACCTTTAACACTTTTGTAGAAGCTGCCTATGACTGGAAGCTAAATGTAAGTAGCAAAAGGCAGGTGACAGTTGATCACTCTATTAATTAAATGATATGATACAGTAACACAGACATACACAAGTAAAGTAAGTGTTCACTAAGCTATTCAAATATGCTGGATGAAAACAGGTTATTGATCTATTGAACAACCTTAATGCTTATTTTTTATTGGCGAGACTTGATCTTTTCTGGCCCAATTCATTTTCATAAACATAGTAGTTTGCTAAAGCTCTTGTAATACTGCATAAATCCTCATCTGTATCAATTGCATTGTTATCGGAGGATGGCTATTCCTTCCAGTATACTAATACCTTTGACTGCTTGTTGCCTTTACTTATAAAAGGATGCAGTGATTGAATTTGTTTGTACTTTGAAACAGGAAACCTGCAAACCAAAGCCTCCACTTATTCTCGATATTTCATTCCAACTTTTAAGGTTTCATTTCTTTTTATATAAAATAATTCTTGCAGATTCTCAAAGAGAATAGCGATTTTGACCGACTTGACAGGGTATTAATTTGAAAACTAAGTAGCAAGGATAGGAATCAAACAGGAAGCGTAGGATACATGTGTTTTATCAGAAGAAAGCACTAATTGGCAACAAAAAGAAATGAAATGTGAACCTGTGCAGCAACCCTATGGATGTACACATTTGGATTTTAAGCCCCCGTCTGAACCAGTTGTCTTCCTGTGGCATCCCACCACTGACTAATAAAGATCTGCAATAGCAGGTACAAATGCTTCAATACATAACTGATCTTGATGGTTGTGGGTCCAATTTGGACATTTTTGAAACCTCTGTGCAGCTAGGTAGCTTTTGAATTTGAGTTCTTATAAAAATGATGATTTAACTAAGAGAAAAACAACAAAAATAAAAATATTTAAAGAATCAAAAATTACCAATAAAATGTTGCGCTCCACACACTGTAAATACCCCTTGTACTATTCAATACTCCAATATCTTATTTGTTACGAATACAGTTCAAATGGATTTTTCATGTCTCACGCTTGTACTATCTCATTCTACACCTTATATCGGTACATTTCCACACTCCTGCTACATCTTTTACTTGAATTTTACATGATCTAAGAGTTCAGAACTCTCTCGGGATTAATTAAATGGAAACAGTATCCCTTTTTTCAGCCTAACCTCTAACTGTGTACACTGCAGTGCAACAATCAAAGAAACTTCAAGTAATCAAAGCTGTGATCAAATTTGGGATTGCTGTTTTTCATTGCAAACAATCTAAAACAATGTATGTATGCTAGGCCAAAGATATACTTGCTTTTAATTATGTGTTTGTGGGCATGCAATTGCTGGTGTGGTTTGTGAATTTTGCATCCAGTTAGCCAGTTAGGAGCATTGTTTATGCACGTCATTAACAACGTAAGCAAAATGCGCAAGTCACTAGCAGAAGCAGGGACAAATGTGAGCAAATGTCGAGGGTCACAAAGTCAGTAGGAGTAAAAATAGTGGACAGCTATCAAAAGAAGCTTGCATACCAAGTTAATAACTATCCACATCCTTATGCATAACAACAACTTCACAGGGATGAATATATGTCAAAATGGCCAGCAACAGATCTGCACCATTTCTGTAGCCATCTGAAATAAACACGCTGTCTCTTTTCAGCTGTTATCCTAAAATCAACCAAATGCTAATTTTACCATGTCTGTTGTTTACATCCTGTAAATGGCCTGAGCTCTCTACTGCTACTGGAAAATGATCTGGTTAGACTGATAATAAGTAAAGCATTTGCAGTTGGTTATGTGTGGACATGCATAGTTAAAACACAGTATATTTATAGCCTTAGTGTGTGTGTGACCTTTAAAGGGGGTTTTGAGGAAAACGGAAGGGGAGAGATCAATTAATCAAGAATACTTTTTTAATAGCCTTCAAGTGTTTTGCAGGGCCATTGGTGGGCCAAAACAGTATTGCATGCTTTAGTTTTTTACCTACAAATCACATTTCTTTGACATTGGCTAACATTTATAAAAGCAGACTTTACAGTTTGAGACTTTCTAGAAATAATTCAACCCTTTTTTGCTGTATTTCATCCAAAAATACATCAGCACAGTCTGGAAACTCTTTCGCTGTTTTTTTTTTTTTTTTTTTTGCATGCATATTATTGTTTGTAAGCTCTGCATTAATGCATTCATTAGACAAAGCATTCTTTCCTGACTGAAGTTTGGTTCAGATTGTTCACTTGTTCACTTTGTCTTTTAAAACTAGCCATTTTTGGTACCATAAACATTTCAACTGAAAAGTACACATTCCCTGGTGACACCTTTCTGCGCAGTGCCAATAGGAAGCGGTGCCAGAGATTACCAGAGATTACACTCCAGTTCAAACTTAGCTCCAAACTGTGGATACCTGGAAACCTGGATAAGTACATATCCAACAAATGTTTTTGAGCAAGTAATTCCTTCATAAATTAATCATGTGCAACACCAAAGGTAGTCTACAAACCACAACGGTCCAAAATGACCGTCCTGCATTGCAGGTGGAGGCTAGCAGTGTTCATGCTAGCTACAACTAATACAAACTACTTGGAGCTGGTGTTCACAGCTTGTTCTACTGACACTCTGAGGTGATGTACATACTGAGCAAAAATTCTCAGTAGTGAAGTGCTTGGGCTACTTCCCTGGACATTATTGAAGAAAAAATGTGAATGAATATGTACAGGACCTGTATTTGAAACTATGAACGTTTTTGACCAAACAGTAAACATATTGCAATGTGGCTCAAATGTATTTGCATGCGATCCACAGCAATGTGTCCATTTTGGCTCTAACAAAACCTCTTTTTCTTTGGTAATATTCATCTATTAATGCTATATTGAAGCTGCATAGCTAACATTCAGGCACATAATTATGAAGCCCCATTTGCTTTAGGCTGTGTCTGAAATGCATCAACAGCATCTACTGACTCTTGAGTGTAGCTTACACTTTATATAAAGTGAGCGGATGATTGGATAATCTGAATTCAGCCCTCATGTTCACAGGAATGAATAATAATGTATTTTATGAGTAATTGAATCCATTGGATGTCTGGCACAATAAAAACCAATACAACCGAACACTTCAAACACTGCTGTACAAGATGACATTAAAAAAAAAACCATGTCTAACAAATGAGCCCTGCACATGGAGGATCACAGACATGCTCCTAAAATATTATTCAGCTTCCCTTTAAGAAACATGTGTAGATTTCTCTGAACACTAAAGGAGAGACAATGCAGGCAAAAGGGATGTTTGGTTTTTTTTGCATATTCTCACTTATATCATTTTGAGCAATTTTTATTCACATTAGTGTGAATAAATATATACATTTTAATGCATTATGGTATTTCATTGTTGCTTTTGTATAAAGTTTAATTGTTGCAAATCAGAGCATATTTAATGAGTTATTGCCTATCTTATTTTCTAGTTTTTATACTCTAAATACATTTCTCAAGTCTGTAAAACAAGGCAGACAGGAAGACAGGACTAGTTGCTGGAGGTTTCATGATAATGTGTCTCAGTTAAAAACTTTTACATGTAAATAGATATTTAAAATAAAAATTTGCTTTTCTTCGTTATTTTTTGCTGTTAAAAAAAATCAGCAAATCAGTGGCACGACTTGAAAATAAGCTTCTGTCTGTAGTTAAAAAGACACAAAATCTTCTCTCAACATTTAACCTTAATATTTACACTAGAACCAAATAAATCAAGAATTTTGAATCCAACTCCATCCAATTATTAACCTGCGATTTTACATTCTTATTTTATCTGTTAGATAATACATTACTCACTTTAATAAAACTAATCGTGTAAATTAAAAAAAAAATTATGTTGATGTAAATATTCTTATTTATTTAATAGTTTTTCCCTGTTTGCCTGTTATGTCTTGCCTTAAAGTTCTACAAACAAGTGATTAGTCACATGTTTTTGTTACCACCTCAAAGTTCTTCATAAATTGGTTGTCTTTTTCTTGATTTACAACATTCTGATGAATTGCTCACTGGAAAACTTGCAAAAATTAGTGCAGAACTTGCGGAGAAAAACTATTTTAATCAGTTAAAGAGTGTACGAGAGCTATTTCTCAAAATAAGAGCAAAGAGATTGCTGCATGCAAGAATGACTTGTGCAAACCAAAGAAACTTTTTGAACTTTACAGTTTTTGGTGATTTGCACGAATTTAGCCCTTAATGGAGCTCAATTTTTGTGAGTGTTTTTCAGAACCTAGCAAGTTTTTCTAAATATGCATTTGTTTTGTTCTTATGGGAAGGCAAGACAGATGAAGGAAAAGTAAGAATTGTCTGCTTCCATCCACCCTCACAGTGTTGGCCATATCTTTACTGTCTGGTATTCTTTCACTGCCATGTCAACAGGTACCGGTAGCAGTGCTATGAAACTCGCCAATATTCTGTTCTCAGATTTAATCCCTTATGAACCAAAAACACTTCTTTCTTCTTTTAGTTGCTGTTTCAGCCAATTTAAAGTGGGGAAATGCTTCTGTGCCATACCATTTCCACACATGTGTACACTTGATTTCAACGCTTTGCTCCTCAGTTTTCCTTGTTTACACTGAAGAAAAAACCAAAATATTGTAATCCATCACCCTTAAAGCTAGAAAAATGAGGCTGGTACGTTTTTATCTACTATCGCAGGCGCTTCACAGACTTCATTCTTTTACTCTCCAGTATCTTGCACTTAACACATGTAGCAATACCTACCTAGAGGATGGGGAAATTGTGTGATTCACCAGTATTTAAGTGGAATATGACATTTTATTTCTAGATATTGTTTGACTTTGTATAAAAACTATATACTGTACAGACTCAAAAGTATATTATGACAAAAAAATTTTAGAAAAAATATTTATTTTTACTGTTTTGTAATTTAGACACAATACTGTAGCTCCTCTTTTGCCAGACTTACTGGAAGTGCCTCTCGATAATGTAACTATACAATATATTGGGATTATTAGAACCTGTCACTAGCAAAGCATTGTTGATGTCGTAATGTGACTGTTGTTGAATAATAAGATTTATAAATGCTGTCTGTGTCTCTCTTCTTCTTTGGATGTTTTCACACAGCTACATTTTGAAACACGTCTTTTAGAGGTCAAGTTTTCATAATCAGATGACTAACACTGCAAAGCACTGTCTTCCCTTTCACGGCCGGCATTTTAACCATTTTGATTACATATTTCCTGTCAGTAAACTCATGCAATTTACTTGCTTTATTAAAGTATGACATCCAGTCTTGCTGGTCTTATTGGCAAACATGACATACCAAAGCCAAACTTACTCAACTCGCGCTTTGAAATCTAAGAATGGCCTACAAATAATGAGAATTTCATTCCAGTTTTTAGTTTTTTTTCTTTCCTTAAGATGAAAATATTACACTATGGACATAAAACACCAAAAATTAAGGCATATCACTACAAACCAGCAGTGCATGTTGGCTTCCTCACCATTTAGCTGACTTACTTCACTGCACTCAGCAACAGTGCCAGTGACCTTCCAGCTACATGTTATGATGCTTCCATCAAACCGAAGTATACAATGCAAAAATGTGGTCAAAAATGCAACAACTGGCTGTGAAGAGCATGGCGCAAACTTAGTCAATTAATTTATTATACAGTACATTTAAAGTAATGTACTGCTTGAATTTTTAACACTGAAATGGAAACATGATTAATTATCATTTTATTCATGGCTTCCAGTGGCAAAATTACTATTCTGTTATTTGTAAATATTGACAGGCAGGGGGTACACACTGTGAACTGTGACATGATGACAAGTCAGAAAGAAAGAGGAGAATAAGTTATGTACCAAGTCCAAAGAATCAACAACTTTAAATCTGTGTGCTCATTATTTCTTGTAGCGCTGTGGCTGTATTGATTACAAAAAGCAGCAGCACTTTGGTGATAGATTTTTTTTTAACTTTTGTAATTTAGATATAAAATAGCTGATAGATTGAGTGTATGTTCATTATAGTACATATCAAAAGTATTCCCTTGTTTTCATTGAAAGTACCCTTTCCTTGAAGTACGTGCTGCCTAATTGATTTTGCACCAGCTTTTTTAAATCACCAGTGAGTGTTTTAGATCATTTCAGACATTGTTTCACTGTTTACTGAGCAAGCAAAAATGATAACAGAAGTTAGTCTTGGATTTAAACTTACATTACTATTGATCTTTATGACATTTTAAGTTTGAAGTGCATGTTTCTTGTGTATAGTATTCATTATTTTCTAAAACCCTATAAAAAGTCTCCAGGGTGACTTTTGCTTCTCATTTTATTGCTGTCTCATTTCCCTTATGGTTATGTCTCTACAGCCATTTCAGACATTTATTTCTTCCCCTTCTTTGATTTCTGACCCCTCCTTAATCCATAGCCTGCAATTCAAACCCAGTGGCTCATGACCTCACTTAAAAGGAGATCACATGGGGCAAGAGAGGATTCCCATACTCACACAAGAGCAAAGGTATACAGTATGTGTTGATGTAGCTTCCTCAGTTTTCTTCTTCTTCTTTTCCACTAGGGTCATACTTGATTGATGATGATACACACCTGTGAAGTAATGCCCACTGCAAACTAGATGCCCCAAGATTTAAAAAAAATACAAGAATAGTACAAATTAGCGAGGTGAAAGAAAGATAGAAAAAAAAAACGAAAAAAAAAAGCTTATGAAACCTTTCATGGCAAATCAAAGTATGATTTTTTTTCCTTTAAAAAAAGAAAAAAGTATGAAAAATCTAATAATAAAGTTGGTTTCTGACATTTGGGATGCCATCAGAAAAACAAGCAATTAATCTCACTTCATTGGTCTAACTGTACACTTTTGGTTAATACAGAGGAAGGTTTTGGAATAGCACACAGCACATTCTATATACCGAAATCCAACTAATTCCTTTTATTTTGTAGGCAAGGGGTTACTTGTAAACACCGAAGGAATGGAGCTGCAGTAACTTGAAACACATAAGTTAAACAAATGAATGAGTCATGACAACACAATATAAACTAAAATGTGCACATTCATTTTGGAATACAAAATGTTGTGTCAGTGTCTAAATCAACTCAAACAAAAGAAAATATTACACTGTAACTGAAATCCTACAATGAGAAACTGGTGCATGATGTCATTTGCGATGCTGTGGATGCAGGCATCACGTAGTCTTGAATAGGTGTGAATCTAAACACCATCCGAACATGGGGTACATGGTCATTGTTCGAAGACTTATAATGGAAGTACTTTCAAGGGAAAGCTTTTTTTATTTTTTTATTTTTTTTTAAAAAGGGGGCATAAAAAAACTTGACATTTTCATTTATATACTGATCTGCTTGTGGTGTCTGATTTGGTTGCATTGGCCCAAACCTTGACACCAGAATACAGTGGAGCTAATTAAGGTGAGTAAATGACCAACCTTATGAAAACATGCAGTTGCTACTTTGGCAAGAGAGCAAGCCAGAAAGAATACAAGAAATTACATGTTTTGGCTTTGTGATGTGAATTATGTGATCTTTCGTAAAAGTGCTAGGAGATAAACCAAATACCCTGACAACCAGGAATAACAACTCATTTAGAAGTAGATCAAGTAAATCATAATTTAAACAAAAAGAAAAGACTCATGAATGCTTTGCTTTCTATGTACGGTGAAGAAATCATTTATTTGTGTTTAAATATAAATCTTACCTAATCAGTCTTTATCAGGCAAAAGCTTTGTGGCTTGCATTGTAATCCCACTAAATCACCACAGATTGTACAAAAATTAAAATAATTCTATGTATGTTTTTTAATTGTATGTATTGTATGTCCCCCGCTTATTATATTCCTCCAGTCATCTCAAGGCCACAGGACACAAACACTGATCATGCTGCAACCTTCGCTAAGAGAGGAGAGTGAAATGTTGCAATGCAGCACAAAGAACCTGCACACACATTTCTACACGCATTAGTCTGCTTGTTAATACCATGATCTGCAACAAGCCCATGAGGTCAAGTCGTTGGCCCAATGTGTGAAATTTCACTGTTGTCATGTGATCGCTTACAGAAAACGCACGTGTGTGACCCACATGTAATTCCCATGTTCTTCATATGTGGATCACATGAAAATGACCAAAAATAACGCCTTACACATGTGGTTACATGCAAAATTGATGTGGTTTTTCTGTAAGAGGTGTTGAAAATGAGCTGTAATCCACATGACGTCAATATATAGGCCAAGGCTGAGGGAGCAATACAGAATGTGGAATTTCACAGTACAATTGCAACAGCAGTTCAAACTGCTCTAACTACATTGATCCTTTCCTGGTCATCTTACACCCACTTAGGCCAAAGATTGTTTTGTTTAACAAGATTGTTACCTCCACCACCACCAAAAAATCTAATATATTCACATCCTTTGTTTTAGCTATTTAAAAAAACATTTTCAATTTCAGCTCAGTATAGTTGCACTGCTCAGTCAGTAATAGATTACATGTGGCACTTGTGTAGACATATACAAAGTAAATGTGAATGTACATTAGCTGTTCACTACCCGGTGAACTGGTTTGGGAGTTGATAAGCAGAGTAGAACTGGATGACTTGTGAAGGTGTTTAAACATAAGTGTGACTAGAGGGTTTGACTGGGGTTGATGGATGAGTCAGAAAGTGTCCTAAATACTTTGGACATGACAATCTATATTTTTTACAGTAATTTGAGAATGGCAAGGCAAGGCAAGTTTATTTGTATAGCATATTTCATGTACATGACAATTTAAGGTGCTTAACATACTGTACAAACAATGAAAATGTTAAAGCAAGAAAGCGATAAAAAGAATTAAAAACAAAAATAAAATCACAAAATAAGAAAATTAAAGAAAGAAAGAAACCCTCAGAAAAAATGCTGAAATTAAGAATATGTGTTATCCTGATAGAAAGTTCCAAGTCTATTTTGGGTTGTTTTTAATAAAGTTTTTTACTTATTATGAACTTGGTACAACACTTGGCGCAATATCGGCAGGTTCTAGGGACAATGAGAGTTTCAGAAAAATCAAGGTCATTGTGTCTGTTGCCTTTTTGTAATGCACACCACCTGACATTTGTAAGTGTTAATGCAAACATATAAAATAATAGAACAGGTGCTTCAAGAACACTTCAGAAACATGCTACCAGTCACCTTCTAGGCCAACACGCTTATGTAGCCCTAACATATCCTCCAGCGAGAAGAGGTTACACTGCCACCAAGCATAAAGATGTGTCTACTTGAAACTAAGTTAAAGCGAAGGCATGTGTTTTGGTGTACTGAAGTCTTATGATCATCACAGGACAACATGTCTGCAGTCTGTGGATGATGATGATTCAAATCAGTTGCTCATAGGGCACCAAGCACTCAACAATATCAGTTGTTGAGACTCATCAGTGAGATATTCTAGAGCAAAATTGCCAGGAAGTCAGACACACAACAACAACAAAATGCATCCAAAACCTTAGTGTGTTGCAATAATCGTAAGAGCAGAGCATAAAAACACCATCTAGCAAACATGTTAAAAGTTTTTGTGGTGAAGATCGTTTGTATTCTCAACATGAAAATGTCATCACCATTGGACTGACTCACTGGAAAGACACAAAATGTTATGTAGAAATATGTTTGCATGCGAAAATGACATTTTCCTTTTATTCCCACAATCCCCCACACAACTGTGTTTAAAGCAAAGTGCAAAATAGCAAGTCAGACTTGTAATGATAACTATCTGATTTTCATGTAATTTGGACATTATCTTCTTATAGTTAATTAAATCAATGTCAAATTTACAATAAAAATTCCCAAGCATCTTATCTTAATGAGGACTCAGTGACATGACTCCATTAAAAAGGGTATGCCTCTCAAATTCTGCTACGGTGAGCAGCAGGTTATTTTAGAAAGTTGCAAGACGTAAACAGATGTTTTATGAGTCTGTACTGGCATCAGATTAAAGATCATTACAGTTTGCGCAGAGATACAGACAGAAATAAATCAGGAAAACTGTCACTTTAGGAAACACACACACACACGCACACACATCAGCTATTCATCTAAATTATCCGAATCATGGGGAATACAGTTGCAACTGACTGACCATGACTCTGAGACTAATTCCTTCTGAAATTAGGGGAATACACAGCCTCCCCTCAATAATCAAATGTTGTGAAGCAAATTAAAGCTAAAAACGTAGAAATGAGACACAAATATTTTTGAGCGTTTGAATTTAGGTTGAGCTGGCTTTCATCTGAGTGTTGCTAGCCAGGGAGTTACTTTTGTGGCACAATCGGGATTTGAATTGGGGAGGAGAAAGGGGGCAGGCAGAGAGAGAGAGAGAGAGAGAGAGAGAGAGAGAGAGAGAGAGAGAGAGAGAGAGAG
>JAVQJG010119850.1:0-13891 GCA_036024015.1 Craterocephalus amniculus
TGGAGCCAAAGAAGAAAGATTAAAAGTCTGCACTCAGCTTCAGACTGCTAAGTGGATCAAAGTGGATCATATAACACCAGTCCTCAGATCTTTACACTGGCTTCCTGTTTGTCAAAGAATCAACTTCAAAATCCTGCTGTTAGTTTACAAAGCTCTGAATGGTTTAGGGCCAAAATATATTCAGGAACTTCTGGTTTGTTATGAACCAACCAGATCCCTCAGGTCATCAGGGTCAGGTCTACTTTCAGTTCCCAGAGTCAGAACCAAACACGGAGAGGCAGCGTTCAGTTTTTATGCTCCTCACATGTGGAACAAACACCCAGAAAGCTGCAGGTCTGCTGACACTGTCAGCAGTTTTAAATCAGGGTTAAAAACTTTTGCAGCCTTGTTTGATGAGTAATTTTTTTTCTGAGGGTTTCTTTCTTTCTTTAATTTTCTTATTTTGTGATTTTACTTTTGTTTTTTAATTTTGTTTTTGTTGCCTTCTGAACCCTGCTGTAATGTTTCTAATGTTTGTATGTGACATATATATGTGCTATACAAATAATCTTGCCTTGCCTTTTAGTCAACATGTAAGAACTCGTAGGATAGAAAAAAATTCTAACTCTGTGTTGTGGTCGTGAAGCGTCCCAGTGTAAAGATGCTGGTTCTGCAACCCGACAACCCGGAATCGGGCTGAAACCATGTTGTCAGACTGGATATTCTGGGACCCTTCCTAGTTTCGTTTTCTGACCCGGGTCTGTTGGTGGAAACGGGTTTTATACAGAGAACTACTCACCGTACGCTTGGCAGACAACGTGAACCAGAGGGTATGACTTCCGCAGGACGCGATCGCACCATGAAGGCAAATTGTATTTAGTCTGTGGAAAGAATTTGCCATGAGTGCAGAAATAAAGAGTCTTGTTTTTTATAGACAAAGCTGAAATAATGACTGACACCTAGTGGTAAAGAAGGGCATAGCAATGACTTCAAACACCAAGCGCTGCAGTGAGTGGACGGTGGCCATCAGTGGCCGAAATTCCTCCAATGGCCTGCGGTGCAGCTCTACGCTAACGTGTCTTCTTCTATGGGCCTTTTAAAGTGTTACCTATCCTAAACCGTGCTCTAGCTCCAGCTGTAGCTTTTGCAATTTACATACAGTTGTTTTTCCATTCAGAGACACCGTAGTAAAAATGGAGGCACAGACAGAAAGGGCTCAATCATAAGAGAGAATAAAAAGAGAGAAATTATTTTTGAAAGTGATCAAAAATAAAGTTTTTAATTCTGAATTAAATTGTTCTGTCGTTGACCTTTGATTTTCTTACACGCTACAGTTTTAGGCACTAAAAAATATGCTAAGCGGTTGTGGGCCAGAGTTAGTGAGCCGCCTGTCAGTGATGGTCCATCATGTAATTTCTGGTAGAAAGAAAAGCAACATTCTTGCTGGTGAGGATCCATTCCAGAGATGAAATGTTCCTGTGAACTTTTTGACCCTGACATCTTAATACAAGTTGACAGGATGAGATGTGTGTGTGCTGTGGTGCCGCTGCTTTCACTGTCGCCGGACAGGAGCCATACGGGGAAAGACATCTGACTAAACATAGGCTCACCCCTGTGGCTTTGGCTTTCGTGTAGGCATACTTCTCTCGTGTGTCTCTCTCAAAGCGGTATGTGGGCGCAAATGTTATTTCCTCTTCGTCTGAAAAACAGGTCAACAAAATGTTTATTCTGACTGCAAGTTCATACATCCCATGCTTGCTTTTGTTCTTGAACTCACCAAAATGCAAGAAAACCTTCCCTTCATTCTTCTCCATGCTCAGCTGGTCTTTATTGAGGAGTTCCTGGTACTGCTGCTGTTTGATCTTTGTCACAATGTACTCAGCATCCTGTAAAGGGAAACACTGACTTTTCATGACTCAAAGGGTTTGCAGCTGAAGGCACAGACACCTGACAACCAGCACTCTCACACCAGAAGCAGAGCTGCAGAGGGTTCTGGAGATCTCATTTCATGGTTAATGTCACCACATGATGTTAATAGACTGCACTTATGTAAATATGGGGTCATATTTGGGATGATTTGTGAGTAAAATTGTCAGCAACTTACTGAAGATGGAAATTCAACCCGGTAGTTCAGATCTCCGAGCCAGAAGAGGTGCGTGAAGCGATGCGTGATGTCGAACGGGTTGAGCTTCTTATCTCCGAGGTTGATAAATCGCAGGATGCTGGCGTAGTTTTGATTCCGTCTGTAAGAACAGAAAATGTTGCAGATAGGAAGTAATAAGGTTTACCTTTAAAATTGTTTCAGAGACAGAAACAAAATTGAGAACATCGTTCAATGTGGACTCATACATGTGTTACATGTTTTCTTGGCCGAATAAGACTAGATAATTTTACGACTAGATATTTCTACACAGATTTTTTATGGTTCTTTTTATTATTTGCCGCAAAGAAAAGCAACCAGAGTTGCAGCTCTGAAGGATCTGATGAATCTCTCTTAGCTGGACGTCTTTCCTTCCTGCTTGGGCTGTGGCTGCTGCAGAGCAGAAATACACATGGCTGTAAGTGTTCATCTGTTGTCCGATCTACACAGTTCATGTGCACATATCCAGGAGTTGATAATTAGCATCGTAGAACCAAATTATGCATCCATCCATTTTCTGTACCACTCAATCTAAATAAGGGTCATGGGGGGCTGGAGCTTATCCCAGCTGTGGACCCTGGGAGGAAGCTGGAGTAGCCGTAGAGAACCGGTATCAATTCTTTTTTTTCAGAGTAGTTTGGTTGTAAAAAAAGCCAAAGGTTGTGAATGGAACCAACCAATAGCAGAATTAGCTTCTTTTTAGCTATTTGCACTGTAGACTTTATTTTTTTCAAAAGTTGTGTGATAAAAGGAAAAAACAGAGCTATTTATTATTTTGTTTCTCTGTGACTGTCGCTATTTTATATTAAGCACCTGTTTCTAATTAATCAATTTACTATCAATCATTTTAAAAGCATTACTTTCAAGTAATTCTGTCATGACTTATTCATATTGCTCTTTCAATAAAAATCTTAATATACAGTGTTAAAGTGTGTGATTTTGTTTAAGGGCAAACAGTATCGGTATCAATATCGAAGAAATACACCATATATTATTGGTATCGTATCGATACCAACACCTGGAGGATCGTCCATCTGTAGTTAGAGCCCTCCCCAGCTCCAACCAGCAATCCTTCCAGTTTGAACCAGCAACCTTCTTATTGTGAGGCTGCAGTGCTAACCCTGACACCACCGTGCAGCCCGGTGCATTGTAATAATTATTAGCAACTAATCAATCATATTTTGACCTGGTGTTTTTGGTGTATTTAGGCTTCATTTATGTCACTGTGGCTTCATAGTTACACTTTTTACCTTCAGGACCTAAGAAGCTGGAAAAACAACTGGAGGAACATTTGTCAGCTAATCAGGTTACATAGCTACAGGTCCATCACATACTGGGGATAAAGGAGAATTTCAGAGAGGCAGAGTCTCTCAGATACAGTATAAAGATGGACAGAGTTTGAGACAAACTGGGTCTAAACATGGTAGAACAATTTTAGAAAATGTTCCTTGATCCCACCATCGAGTCAGTGTATAAAATCATCAGAGGATTCAAAGACTCCAGAGGTGTTGCATTGGTTTTTATTTTAGGTAGAATCCAGCTTGTGTAAAGCCTGCATCTCTGACAGCAGCTCTGATCTAATAAACATGCTCATGGACATATTTAATGTCCACCGACATTATCCAGACCAAGAGTCTGCAGCCTTAACAATCGAAAGAGCCAACTGCCCTCAACCCAGCTTAATAAAAGTTGTTTAGAGCCACAACATAACCTCGAAAAAACCTAGTAATTATTGATAAACAGCTACATGGGAAATTTTAGAAAAACAACAGTTTTCTATTTTTTTATCTTTAGGTTTTAAGATAAAGAAAAACAAAACTTTTTTTTCAATTCTCTGTTTCTCAACTAATGACAAGAAAAATAGATCTAAAACAATATTCAAAGTAATTATGTTGTGGAAATTCTGTTTTTTCATGAAAAAAATGGCTGCATTCGTCTCAATATCTGTGTTTAAGAACATCAGTAGGTTCTTCATCATTTTTAGCCCGTTATTAACAGCCATTGTGGCTCCGGAGCCACAGGTTGCAGGTCCCTGATCCAGACAGTTGGACCAACATCTTTACATGAATCCATCGGTGCAGTAATACCATTAGATACTCAACAGCCATTTTATTTAGTACAAGTGTTTCTTGTTAACACAGTCTTATCAGCGCAGCTCAGTGCTTTTATCATGTTAAAAACGAAAAAACGTTGGCAACCAGCAGGTTTTCAGTGTTTTCCTGGTCCAACACATCTAAATCAACTCAAAGGTAGACCGTGTCATATTTGACCACTCGGGGGCTAAACCTGTAACTTCCCACAGACCACACACACTATTGCTAAATGAACCAGTCTCTGTCTTTCTATTCTTCTCAGACTCCATGTTCATCTTCCTACTTTATTCAGATTTGACTAAATGTCATAGAAAAAGTAGCATGAAGCTCAGCCCACTGTGTTTTATAGCTATAGAGCAAAGTGATGCAGGTCACATGATCCATGAGAGACATATCTCAATATTACTCACATTAGGCTGATATTTCGGTCAAAAGTTAAATTTTTTGGGGAAATTACAGATTTAAGACCCCTAGTGGCCAAAACTTACACAGTATCCCTTTAAATGGATCCAGCAGCCAAACAGCTTCTGCACAATGGCTCATTGCTTTGAGTCAGGTGATTTGGAGCAGGAATGGAGGGAAAATCTGCTGGATTGCGGCCATCGCAGTATCAAACTGAGTAGCTCTCTATGATGGGCTTTATTCACATTTACTGAGGTCAGACACACCTGGACTAATCAGTTCGTCCAGTAATATAAGACAGGACACAAACCACCTGGCTTAAATTCAAGAAGTGGTTGAGTTGTGCATAAAGCCCATTCTGTATAATTAGTGTATAATTAGCTGCTCACCTGAGCTTCTTTTCACTTCCAGAGGTCAGGTGACTGTTGACAAAGCCAAAAGATGTACCGTTGAACATGAAAGACACTCCAACTGCTCCCTTGTTTCCTGCAAAACAAGCAAAAAGTCCCAGCATGCACTTGTGTCCATGCCAATCATTATAGCGGCTTTCTTAGCGCCTTGTGTGGCGGTGGCGGCGCTCACCCAGAGTGTTGGCAATCCCCGTCTTCACGCTGTCAGAGAAAACATGAGAGATCCTGTTTTCATGCTCCGGCTTGGCCAGGACCACAATCCGAATGCTCCACAGCGTGTGAATCGCCACCTGGATGGTCGGAGACGTACCACGTGAAGCTCAGTGACTCTGCATCTGATGCAGCGCTTACCTGTCAGCCTTACTTACTTGTTTGAAGCTAATATTTGTGATGTTTCTCAGGACACTTTTCACCGTGTCGGCCCACTCCCTGTCACCCAGAGGATCCTCTTGAGTCCCGATGACATAAAAATCATGTGGAATATGATCTGCGGTGTCGTCCCGTGTCTTTCCTTGGCCTTTACACTGAAACCAGGAGTTGATGTTGTGCGGCGGACCGGCATTTCCTGCAGGATTTGAGGATTAGTTTTTAATATTTTAATATAGGTCTGTACGAATGTATCTAAAAACTAGAGAATATTTTTGTTACCCATGTTCCAGGTGCCGATAAACACTGTGATCATGTCTGGTTCAGGCTTTTCTGAGTGTTTGTTCTTCATTTGTTGAAGCAGCTGGCAGAAACCCTCTCTTTTCTAGAGCAGCAGGAGCAGAAAATAAATAAAATAAAATAAATACATGCTCAGATGCTGGGAGCAATGGGCCTCATTCGCCATTTCTTTACAAAGCTTCTTTAATTTGTTCTTTAAAACAACTGTGTTTATAGACTGTGAAATTGTTCATGTCTTTCCTCTTAGATTGATGAATACCGATCTCTCCATAAACTGAAAGGATGTGCCAAAAAAAAGAAAAAAGAAAAAGATGAATCAGCTACTGTGAATGTTGAAAATGACCAGTGTGTTATCTGCTTGTGGTGGGTGAAGCCAGCTGCAATGTCACACGGCATCTCAGAAGAAAAAGTTGTATTGTGCATTTTCTCAGGTTTGGGATGCTTCAGAAATGCACATAACAGATGTCAATGTGGCGTCTCACAGGTCCGGAGCACAGAAATTAAAAGTTAGAAAGTTATGTAAAACTACTATGACTACATAATTACCTTTGTGTCATCAAAAACAAACTCTTTACGCAAAATCTTCTCTTTCTCCGTCTCCACCACCACTGTTAGTTTAGGGTGCATTTTCTGGGATTTCACCAACTGCAAGACTGAGAAAAAGGATTTTAGAGTGAGACTGAGCCACGCCAGGAGCTCTAAAATGCACACAGGACTGGGAAAGGCAGCAGGGTCCAGGAGGGGAACATCTCTGCTGGATAGCAGGCTGCTGCTAAAGTCCAATAATAAAATCATCCATGCCGATAATTTACTTTGACACAGGCCCTAAGGATGTGCTGAATAATTAGATCAAACTGGTAGAACTTTGAATCTGTTGTTCCCTTCAGTTTTATGGCTGCAGAATTTGCTGTGGATGAACATAAACTGGCTGACTGTGAGCCAGCACCAACATCTTTTGGTCAAAATGGACCAGAACACAGTCTTAAACCTCATGGAAACAGAAACCCAAAACAGCTTCTAAAGGTAAATCAACTCCATATTACAGTAAACCCCACAGATTCACATGGGCAAAGACAGAAATGCCAGTACTTTTGTTAGTGCATGTTTAGTATATTTACATGCTGCTAGCAGTCAGTGACCATAGTTTAACCTTATAAATAAACATGCTTTTCAGAAAAGAGCAGTGGAGCAGAGGTTCAGCTAAAACATAGCACATTAATAAAAAAGGTTATGGATTCCTTACTTTTATTGTGCACAAAGTATTTGTCTTCAGGGCCATCTTTGGATTTTTTAAAGTAGATCTTTCCACCTTCAACATCCACTTTCAGGAACATCTTTGTGGAAATACCAAGAGATTCTTGCTTGACCTGCCAGTAGAAGAAACTGGTCATAAGCACTCAATCTCCACACTTTTGATCTAATAATTGTTTTTTGCTGTTGTATATAATACAGTAAAACAAAAGATTTAAAAGAAACACCTCAAATGTAACGACTGGAATGAGAGATTTCCTGTGGCCTCCATCATATCCAACCGACTCAAAAACAGTACTTTTAGCCTGGAAAACAAAAAAAACACAAAGGGGTTAGTCATCTGGATAAAAAGGGAGATAACCAATAAAACAAGCAGGGCTCTAAATCATCACCCATCAACCTGCCAAATGGTAAAAAAATAATTTACCCGGTATCAATAAAACCTTATTGCCCAGTTTGGACAGTAAATCACTACAAATAAAATCCTGTTTCCCATTAACATGATGCATCATTTTGCACCGCCTTTCTGCTTACTTCTGCAACCACTGAGCCATGAGAGACTATCAGGTGTACCATGGGAAATTATACAATTTCACCTCATTACATTTTTTTTTATTAGTTTTTTTAACCAAATTAATTACTATCTGCAAATAATGTTTGATTTCGATTCAAAACACTTTGAGAAGAATAACTTCATATCATATTATTCATATAGGTTTCATTTTATAGAGTTTCATTTTTGTACCATTTTCTGTTAAAACTGCTGAAAACACTCACTTTAAACTTTAGCACAGCGGTTCCCAAACGTTTAAGCTACGACCCCAAAGGTAAGACATGTTGATGTGAACCAGATTTATATGAACACTCCCTGCTATGAACCAATATGTATAAAAACCTTCACTTCCCTCAGTAAATGACCAGACTAAAAATCTCCTTCTCAAAGCACATTGTAGCCCTCATAGGTCATTTGAGACTTTTTTTTGTCCTGTCAGGTAATTTTACTTCCTTAATTTTTAGCCTTCATTTTCATTGTGTTTCCTCATTTGCAATGATAATTGTCTTTAAAATAAAGTTTTTCTGTTGTAGCACTTTCAATAAAAACTATATAAAAGTAAAACTTCATAAACAAAAAATTTAATTAAAGTTCTTCTTAAAGGTCAACCGGCCACTTGGTACTAATTTATTGCACTATTGGGTCATTATATGACATTTTCTCCCAAAAACTGCAATAGAATACCCCCCCACCCCCCCCCCCCCAAAATAGAATAAAAAAATAATGTCTTCTACTTTTGTTTGTCTCAAATTACCTTTCCCAATATACATTTATTCAAATGATGTTTACTCTTTAAATGGCAATATGATGCTACTGTTTTTCCAAAAAACATTTTACACATAATAGAGGTAAAATAATTTATTGTAAGTTAAAAATCAATGTTTTTACTAATTTGTGTACATTTAAGGCTGTTTAGAGATTATTTCAATGTTGCTGGAAATCCTGACCATTAATTCAGAGCCAAACAACCAGATTCATTACTTTACCTTATCCTCTATGGAGTAGAGCAGTTTGGTCAGCTCCTCCAGCCTGTAGGACACGGACTGACCGGAATCAACAAAAACCTGAAAACACCGAATAAAGTCACAAAGTCAGTTTTTTTTGTATGTGTGTGTGTAAATAACGCTGCAAAGGACCAAAACTGCCACTGACTTGTTTCGGGAATGGGACGATTCCCGGGGACAGCTGCTGGTCCAACGTTCGGTGAAACATCTGCAGAGTTGGCAGGATTCTGGAAATTTCACTGCCTCACAAAAACATCCGAAAAGGGTTAAATAAGTCTTACATACTAACCCCAACTTATTTAAAATCCCTGTTGGTTTAAAGTGTACCTGTTTAAATTTTTACAGACTGCCATGATTAGCTTCTTCAGGCCGGGAAGGTTGGGGTTTCCAGTCTGGGCTTGTTCCACATCTAAACAGATGGAGGTCCTGAAGTATTCTTGGATGGCCATTTGATGCTCCTCCGATAATCTGGAAATCAAGACCAGAGCAGTTTAAGTTATTTTTTAAAACATGAGGAGTCAGAGTCTCACCTGTAGCAGACGGCAATCAGAGCTTGCTCAGTCTGGAGCATGGAGGAGGAAAGCTAAGCTAACAGCTACTTGTGAGGAGTAAGAGACCAAATCAAAGCTTAAAAACTGAATAATAAGAATGTTTCGCACAATGTTAAGTTATTTCTTTCATTTATGTCTGATGTTCTGTCTGAGGTCAAATGGATCCAAGCATAAAATCACTATCTGAGGTTGTGTCAGAGGCAGCAGGTTCAGCAGGGAGACCCAGGCATCCCTTAGCCTGGCTAGAGAGACTCAGTCATAATCCTCCTGGAAAATCCCTGGTGTTCTTATTCCAGTGATAATATATGGGGTCTCCTCCCAGTTGATCATATCTGGAAAACCTCCAAGAAGAGGCAACCAGAAGGCATCGCAATCAGATGCTCAGACAAACAAAATAAGCTTATTTCTTATTTCTTGTTACTTCTTTAGCAGCTTTTAGCTAGAAGAATTTGTCAGTGATTCTTCGGACGGAGCAGGCTCTGACACTGTCTGCAGGTAAGTCACTGACAACTCATACCTACTTCATGCACTACCTTTAAGTCATTGTCAGAATGACGCAATAATAGCATCAGTAAAGACTTGCTGTGCAGGTGATTGTAAAGGTGAGCGTACGTGGATAAGTCCATGTCTTGCAGTCGCATCAGGTAGGTGTCTGACAGGGACTTGCTGGGCTGCTCAGGCGTCTTGCTTTCACTCTCTTTGCCGTCGCCTGGCAGGTTTCTGGGTGGAAGCTGTGGCGGGTTGTTGCCAGATTCTGAAGCACAAAAACATATGAGAAATTTAAAATTCTTATACACATTTTGTTAGAGCAAATATGTTGATGAAGAGGATGTTCTGACCTTGCTCATCGTCCATCTCCTCCTCCCTCTGGACTGGGTACTGCAGATGTGTGACCAGACCCATGTTGGGGCTGTAATAAGCCTCCACCAGCTCCGGCAGCATGGCGAAGAACCTGATAGGGACCCCCTCAGATGCCTTTAGAGCAGATCACAGCAGAAACAGGTTTTTAAGCGTAACTTTAGCACAAAAGAAAACATGTTTTTGTGTGTTTTGCTGCTCTGAAAACTGATTTTATCAAATAGATTTTGTCTGTGACCCATTTGATGGTTGTTTCACTGTTTGAGCTTTTAAGCAGCCTGTTCATTCATTCATTCATTCATTCATTCATTCATTCATTCATTCATTCATTCATTCATTCATTCATTCATTCATTCATTCATTCATTCATTTCCTGTCCTATTTATTTATTTGAACGGGACAATGTATATCCATGAACAGACATTAATTGCTGTAAATATACCAGATTTAGCACAATGCTAATTTTACATCCAGTTTTCATTTAATCCAATTTAGGTTTGCAATCAGGGAAATGGCAGGGAACACTACATCCATCGCATCGCCAACACTGAGAGACAAACAACCACATTTCATTAGAAAGAAATATAATTGGCATTAGATTATTACAACTGTCAGGCTGCTAAACCTGCTGATGTCTTGTATGTTTTTATTGTGCAGCAGTGCCTTTTTAACCAAGCCAAAATTCTCCCAAAAGGAGACAAATAAAGAATTCTTAATCTTAATGTTAATCTGATTTTTAAATCAAACTTTGTTCACGTTAAACCTCAGAGAAAGGAAACATATCAGCAGCTACATCTCAGACTCTGCAGGCCACAGGTAGCATAACGGTTAAATTTCATCATTGTGCCAAGCGTAGCTTTATAAAAAGGAGAGAGAAAATGTCCTCTCTCTAAACAAATGATGAGGTCTTTCAATGTCTCACAATGATGACAGCACAACTTGCAAAGCTGCATCTGGACACAAAAGACCGAAGACAGGATTTCAGCAGCTGCAGCACAGCGCTGGAGGACCGACAGTCTGGGATGATCCGGACACCTTTCAGTCCTGGAAGCATCATGAACTCTGCATGTATGACTCTTGTTTTCTAAAGCTAAAGCTTGTCTGAAACTGGGATGATGACCCCAAACGCAGCAGCAGATTCACAACACACTGACTGAAAAACAAAAGAATCAAGATGCTGCAGTGACTTCATAGAGCTGTGCAGAATCCAGAGCCCCAAACATCGATGAACTGAGGCAACATTGTAAAGGAAAGAGGACAAAAAACTGCTCCTTAATCATCTGAGAGACAGATTACATCAACCGTTCCACAAGGCAAGCTGTTGGGGTTACGTAGCTTTTCACACACTGATTCTGTATTTTGATAAAGACATGATGTAATATCTATGAAAGCTTGCGAGGTCTGAGGTGGTGGTCAGACTCAGCATCACTGCAGCACCGCAAAGAGTTGTAGTCTCTCACACAATACACGTTAGACTTCCAATACAACTCTAAGTCCTGTCATCTGATCAAATACTCTAATTACTCTGCAGTTGTGGGGAGTATCAGTGATGGAGAAGAAGCTGAGTATAGATAATTGCTCAGCAGAAGAGATGACTGCTGACTTAAGGAAGAACAGGAGTTCAGGAGGAAACATCCTCGGAGAGGAGGTGGATGACTGAGATCCTGCTTCTTATCCTCCCAATTTCCAGGGGAAGAAGTTGCCCAAACATAATTTATGTACTGAGAATACTTGAATAAATTAAAAAAGACATGGGAACTCCATACATATATAACACTATCATGTGCAGTCATCTTTTTGTTTTAACATGAGGACAAGTTGTCAACCTCTCTAACTTGTAGCTGAAGGGCTGCCATGTAAATTTTTGTCCACTAGGGGTGCTATACCTGTAACTTCCCACTGGTCACATGACACAGTCACAAAAATTAAACAGTCTTTCTCTTTCTGGCCTCCTCAGACACTGTTTACACCTTCTTATTTCATTCAGATATTGCTGACTTTAGAGGAAAAAGCAGCACAAAGCAGAACCCTCTGAGTTTATGGAGAGGGCCGTAAAGCAAAGAGCTCCAGGTCACATGACCCACGAGAGACGGATCTGCTCCTGCAGAGTTACGTCTGGTTTTTCGCCTCCTCATAGCACTGACATTCATTAAACACTGTATATTGACCCCACAAATCATCCATTATTACTCACATGTGGCTAATATTTCAGTCACAAGTTACACGGTATCCCTTTAAGGAACTTTAGTGTCCCACCCCCCCAAAACAGCCCAGTCGTATACTGAAGCACCTACTTTCCCTCTTCCCTTAAAATGATCTTGTAGTAATGGATGTCATTTTCTACAAAAGAAAGAGGAAGTTCCCAACACCGATCCTACAGTGGGGATGGAAGCCCTAAATGTCCTCTTCAAAGGGCAAAAGGAGTTAGTTCAGAAGCACGGACAAGTGGTGTGGAAGGTAAACTCCTTCCATGTCTGCACCATGTTGTTGCACATCATTTTCTATCAGTGTATGGTGGACAGATCTGTCTGCTCAGAGAAAACTGATCATGAAAGCTGGTTCTGTGCTGGGGTTAAGTCTGGAGCAGGAGAGAGAGAAGAATGCTGCACGAGCTGCTGAAAATAGTGGATAATTATTCACATCGTCTACACAACACAGCGAGGGAACAGGAGTGTGTTCAGTCAGAGGCTTCTTCAGAGAAGGGAACAGGACGTAATTCCTGCCATTAAACATCACCCTTTAACAACGCTAGTCTTATTATGCATGTGCATCGAATGGAGGAACATGTGCAGGTCTAATTATGTGAAACTGAATATTCTAAATACAGACAGACACCAATGTGCTCATATTTAGAAGAACTACTCAATGCATCTTTGACATTTTCAGATTTTGCTCACATTATTCAGGAAGTGACAATCCTAAACCTGTTGAGGCCATTAGCACAAAGCTCCACTATCCTTGTGCTTCATGCAAATCCTCATCAGCAAAATCATACAAAGCAGTCTGGACCTGTTAGGACTAAATCCCAGGATGTGTTGGTGTGCAGTCAGTTTGAATACAAAAACAAACGCCCACACATTTACATGCAGCAGACAAACGCAGATAACCAGAGGAAGCCTGTTTTCTCGCGTTCAATGCTCAACATTTAGCCTCAATAATATTTTTGTTTCATTTGACCTTTATTTTCCAAGGTAAAATGTCATGTCATGCAACTACAGATGATATTCTGTAATCATAAGCCATGCATGCTCAATGACTGTATGCAACCTAAACTCGGCAAATCCAGGCATGTGATGCTGTTAAAGCTTCTTGTACACAGTGTGATCAATTATTTGATAGATTTATAGATGCTGATGTATCATTTGGTCAATATCTTTAATATTTAAACCTTCCATGCCTGGATTTATTTACAACTATGTAAGAACAATACAGTTTAAAAACTGGAATAAAATTAACTTAGATGAATAAAAATAGTTTAAATTATCAAATAAGTGACTGAAAATAAATACATGAATGATAGTAGTTAAATAAACCAATGAAATCAACAAAATGAAAAGAAAAATTTAAGACAATACATGTAGTTGTTCGAAGTCGACAACGACATGATCCAGGATGATGTCACTTTACACATCTGTTCATTTCATCCAGCTAGATGGAGCATCAGTGGATCAATCTACACTCACTGGCCCTTTATGTCAGCTCTACCTGCTCAACTGCTTGTTATCTTAAATATCTAACCAGCCAATCACACAGCAGCAACTGAACACATCTAGTCATGTAGACATGATGAAGACGACCTGATGAAGTTCAATCTGAGCATCAGGATGAGGAAGAAAGGAGATTTATGGTGGTTGGTCTGAGTATTTACTGGGATTTTCACCCACAACCATCTGTAGGGTTTCCAGAGAATGGTCTGAAGAAGAGAAAATATCCAGTTGTTGATGTCAGAGGTCAGAGGAGACTGGGCAGACTGGTTGGAGATGA
>JAVQJG010119860.1:0-15950 GCA_036024015.1 Craterocephalus amniculus
CTTTTCCCTCCCATGTCTTTTTCTCATTTGTGTATGGATCTAAATTACAACAGCGAACCCTTTCCGTCTCTCGGGACAAACGTGGGAACTGATGAACATTTGCACACAAACACCCTCAAATTAGTTGATGAATCAATATCATAAATTTGAATAATCAATTTCATATGTTTGAATAATCAATAAGTCTCCTGTCCTTTTTATTAACTTGTTTATAATGCAGCCTACAGTCGTCGTCAGGGGAAAAGAGAAAAAAGAAGGACGCTGAGGCAGCGATGCGAGAAGCTCATGTAGTCATAAGACAAATCTTTTCGATGGTCTGAGGCGATGAGACGCAGCCAAACATCCGCCTGACATCACAGTGTAACCACAAAGCAAATGTGCATCACCCGGACAGCAGCAGCTGTGCACACACACACACACACACACACACACACACACACGGTCTGATCCATGCATACAGATCAGACATGTGATCATACAGTTCCATTGTAGTCGCACATTCACACTGAGGCTGCCCTAAGAGTGAAAATGCACAGTCCAGTCGAAGACTGGGAAAAAACTGAGGGATAACATCGGAAATACCAATAAAAGCAGCCACACACACTTACAAAAACATTTGGGTGTATCTTTGTTATCGTTGTGGGGAGAGTGGGAACTTGGTTTTGGGTTTGAGATCTAAATGAGTTACTTGATCCTTCCCTTCTCAGACAAAATCAACTCGTAGGAAGTTGAGACAGGCAAACACTGCCCAATGACTCCAAGGTAAACATGCACACTCCAATTTCTGTGTGTTTTGACATCACTTGCACACAGAGGAGAGTCATTACTTCGAGGTTTTATGTTGATTGGTTTAAATATGTCATTCCACCCTAAAGCTACCTAGGGAGTCTGGGCGGAAAACAACATGGTCACCAACACGGCAAGGACTTAAACTCAACTGTGTTTAAGACAGTCACAAAGACACAATGGAGGATACATCCACTTTTTAGCGTTTCTTCATTTAAAATTAATTTTCAGTTTATTCCAATGCAGACAGACTGATTATTTTTATCAAACACCATATTTTCCCCCCAGAACCAGCCTCACATCACAGTGCATGGCTCTGACTAATCTGTGGTCTGATCAGGTGTTTGCTACAGCAATGTGGTCCAAATTTCCAGCAAAGAACTCCCTTTTCAGATTAGTTAATTTGATAAGTTGGTCATCATCGAGGTACTGCCTTGTGGGATATTTTTGGAAAATTGCTTGGACTGGATTCATAAAACATCAAAGCCAGGCCAAACTGTCTGCAAACAGTAAACTATACCCATATACATGGATCCCATGTCTTTTCTTAAAGTATATTTTACAATTTGCAGCATCTGTGGTGGTAGTATACACGTATAATTACTACCTTTTACTACAGTAAACACATCTGACCTTTCAGCCAATGTAACAGAAACAGTCATGGACTCTTTCACTTCAGTAATCTGAGCAAATGACATGAGAATAAACAAAGAGTAAACACATTGTTTTAAAAAGGGTAACTGAAACTCACCATGGTGTCTACATGTTTGAGTGGGTGGTCACTGCTTGGTGCCTGTTCAGAAACAAAGAGACAGAGTAATTAATACCTGCCAATACATGTCACACCGTCTTATGTCATGTTGAACTACACTCAGATTTCATTCTTTGCCCTAATGTGGCCTGAAGCTAACCAGAACTCCACCTTGTATGCGTGGGACCATCTATAATCCCCCAGTGCAAATATTTACACAAAGTGACAAGTCTGCTTCCATTAGCCAAGACAAGAGGGTCATCCATGAGCCTTTCTTTCAATGCCATATACAGCTTTGGTTAAGAGTCAGGCAAAGATGAGGAGAGAGGAGGGAAAAGGACATGGGGGGGGGTCAAAGATAAGGAAGTGAAGAATATTTAGGACCACTAAAAAAAAAACCTGAATGAACAACAAACAGCTCTGGAGTTGAAGATGCTCATAGCTGATTATAGAAAAATAAATCATGTGCACTAACTATCACATCATGGGCTTACATGACTCTAGCAAAGGACTAGCAATTGATTACTCTTTCCATTTGAGGGGTTGGAGTTGAATCTTTTTAGATTATTTTAATGCCCAACAGTTTTTGTAAACTATTATGGTGCAGAGATTTAATCTGTCTTTGATTTGCACTATTATTTTCACAACAGCCAAAATGTGCTCTGACAACTGAGCTGGAAAAGGGTATGAAAGCACTGAAAGCTTCACCGTCTACTTGTGATGATACAGTGACACTTCTATGCACATGATACTCTACTTTCTGCACCACCCCAAAGTCACTGCATGAATCTATCAGACAAATCCACATAAATTAATGCTCAGTTGACATCAAATTGAACCTTTCTATGACTGATGGCCATCCAAGCCCATCTGTCTATCCACACAAATACAGAAATGGCCTTTTCATACATGTATCTTGACTTTATGGTCCCCCTCTATGAACACCGAGAACTCTACTTTGTGTTACTTTTGCACCACTTCGATCAAAAATTTGTCATGGCTGAACAAAGCAAGCACGTAAAAATGGAGACTGAGGAGGCCAGAAGGAGAAATACTGTTAAATCTTTGGGGAAATTACAAGTTTAGGACCTCTAGTAGCCAAATGTTACACTGTATCCCTTTAATAATAAATTATCTTTCCACTTTGCAAAAAAGGAAAATCAGACAGAATATGTCCTGGCATGACATCTAACTCTTGGCACGTCCCATAATGATTTTTTCAACCATTTCATTGCTTTTCAGGCAAGCTTCTAAGCGTTCACAGCAAAGGCCATACAGATGGTTCAGAATGCAGGGGAGCAGAGAGGCTCATGCTACTCCATTACTCATGAAACTCCCTTGGCGACTCATGACCTGACAACAGAGTAACATTAGGGTCTGTACCCATCTATCATTCTCAATCACACTTATCCTCCATATGCTCCATCTTAACCAGTCTTTCACAGGAGCACTGTTTGATCAGTCAAACACTTTCAGAGCAGGAGATTCTGCTATAGAATAGAAATATCACCATAAAGGTCAAAATAACAGAACAGATCAACAGTGACCAAGCCTTTTTCTCATCTGCATATCATTCTCTCATCTTAGGCTATTTGTTATCAATTGGCAAGTATTTATGTTAATATGAATGTATGACAGTCAGATTACTTAAACTGATTGTCAGTAAAGCGCTTTGAGATGACTTTGTTATGATTTGGCGCTACACAAATAAAGTTGAATTGAATTGAATTGAATCTTGTGAAGTGAAATTTAAATTAAACAGATGACAAGAAACCAACATTGATTAACGATTTGTATGAGTGAAAGAAAGTTAGTTGCATTCTCATACTCAACAATGGGCACTTGCACTACCAATTTTGTGATAACTACAACTATCCCTACAGTATTACAAAAACAAAACCTAAACTACATACATCTAAAATGTATGTGTTTAAAATATAAGATTTTTTAAGCATTTCTGTTCAGTAGTGACTACTGGAGAGTCCCACACACACTCTGTGACACTGCACTCTGCTTCTGCAGAAAGCTTTTGCTAGAGTATAAACAGTAAAAGCAAAGGGTAAATTATAGTCTGACTGTAAAGGCCCCAGAATACAGACTCCAAACGCCCAGACTAAACCACCAACCAGGGAGAGTGCAAGAGATCTTACAATCATCCAAAGTCCACTGCAAACGGCAGCTTCACCACAGACGTACAAACCTACAGCGCAGAAAAAACACTACCTGCCTCCGAAGCTGCATGTAGGAATACGGGAAGAGGAAACAAAGAGTGGTGTTTGAGGCTCTAAATGCAGACTGTGGATTTGCTCCGGGGCCAAAGTTTGCAGCCGCAGGCATCTTCACACAAATAGAGCCTATTGTATGTATACCCAGAAAAACACACAAAGACACAACCAGATCTCACAATGATACATTCAAACGTGCATTTCCGCTTTGCCCAATTGCAGCCAGATGGCCGGTTGAGTGTCCATGTGTGCATTGTCGCTGATACCTGCAACTTCTGCAGAAAGCCTGTGAAAATCTGGGAAATCATGTATCAGTAAAAAAGCCCCAAAACAAAGTCTTTGCAATCATTGTAAGCTTTCTTCAAATTACCAGGAATTCCATCAAAAATGTTCTTGTAGAACCTGCAAAAGTCTTTTTCTTCACTCAGCAGATCATGCCTCATATCTCAGTCGTTTCTTCAGGTACCAGTTTTAATATAAGAGTGTTTGATCCGCAGATGTAATTAAATCAGTCCTTCCAAGTAATCGCAATGTTGCGATCACAACTATTAATGCAAATTCAGCCAATACTTACAAATTTGCAACATTCTGTTAACATAAGGTTCTTTAATGCCAAATCATACTGAATTTCCCTCTGGGATCAATAAAGTATTTTCCATTCCATCATCCATCTCGACATACATCATTGTTTTTGATAATGAATGTGCAAACATAAGCGAAAGAAATGTAACCCGGATAATATCACAGCAATAGATAGCAGCAATACATCGAAGATGCATCTGGCCTGTTAAACCTGTAGAAGAAGACCAGAAAGCATCTGCTGTCTTTGTTTTTTAAACATTTTATAACAGCATAAAAAAAGAAAAAAGAAAAACAGGCAAGACAAATGGGTTTATTTTAGAATTTGAACTGCAATGAATAAATATTATCAGAAAATTAAAATCTAGAACTATCATATTTCAAATCAATTTCAGGTGTTTTTTTCAAGAAAAGAAAAAGAAAGGTCCTGTTTACACAACAATGACACAATACAACACGTTCAGTTTTGGCCTCTCGTTTCCATGGTAACAGGTTTGAGAACGGGCTTCTTAAATGCAAAACAAATCCTGCACGTGTAAATGTGAACATCGGTCACTTCGTCTTGCACTGGTGCATTCAGGCCCTGGTTACACCTACGAACAGCACAACAGAAACAGTGGTGGACCTACGTCTTCTGTTTGTGTTGCTTGATATGTATTTTAAAGTTTTGGTCCCTATTTATCTGGACAAATAGATTATATGCAGCAGAAAACCAGTACTAGGGCTGTCAACGTTGATGCTTTAATACAAATTCCATTTAATTCTGCACAACTACTGCGCGTACTGTAAGTGTGGTTTCAGGAAGTGAGGCAGAAATAATGTTGCGGTTGTGAAGCAGAAATCGTCACAGAATGGATGTTTTACACAGACAAGCTCTGTCAGAAGGTTCTCTGGACAAGACTGAGGTCATTTTTATCTACTGTACATGTGAGTTATCACAGTGCGTCGCACAACAAATACCAGGTGGTAGCCTTCCTCCTTTACTAAAGACAGATCGCGATGGACAGCTTCCAGCTTAGACGTCTGATAACTCGACAAGCAGCAACATTTCAACAGCTGACCTGGATAATCCTGAGAAGCTGGAAACGGTGTTATTTACTCCTGGTTATAAGATGTTGTTTCTAAATGAAGGGGAAACTGTCAGGAGTAGTATGAGAGAGTGTGTGTGAGTGTGTGTGTATAAAGTCATTCAACCTTAGATGATGAGGAGTATTTAAAACCATAAATACCCTGGGAAATTTAGAAATGGATAAAAAGGTTTAAACAAACATGAGCTAACTCAGGAGACTCATGCAATTAATCGAGGTCAAATATTTTGAATGACTGCCAGCCCTAACCAATACGGTGTGTCGGTTAGTTTCACCACCCACTACAGGCCCAACATGCACACTAAAGTTACAGTTTCCTATCTTTATTATTTATTGCTGAATGTCTGAAAGGAGTCTGGGAACTACCAGGACTAGTGCGGACATTTCCCCGGCTCAGGCTCTTCTTAGCACTTCATTAGCTGCAGCTGCTTACGGAGAAGTCCTTATGACAACAGCTGCAGTCTGCTCAAACACGTCTTCAGGCTCGATGATGGTTACGGGTCCTGAGCAGCTCCCTGAAGGACTCTACCCTTTCAAGGTTGTGTTTTTTCTCTCTGGTTGCAGAGGAGAACTGGTGGGAGATGATGCGAAGGCCGGCTGTAGTTCTCCTGCTACGTAGCAGATCACTTTCAGCACAGTGGCCTGTTTCTTGGAATTTCTTAAGAACTGATTTTGTTAAATGTTACGGCTTCTGTTTTGGTGATGCTAGCGTTATGTTCACACACCAATAAGCCACCTTCCTCCTCCCTATTACACATGTCCTCCTCGTGCCAGTCAGGGTGCAGACAAAGAACATGGGAGGATTAGCAGAATTAGCAGAACATTGAACTTTTAGACCTGGTGGTTTGTGGGGTGTGGTCTTTGTGGATTGGGCTATCTTCCCAGGGATACTATTAAAGTTGTCATCTTGGAAATTTGAGGCCAAGTAAACAACTCTTTGTTTTTATTGTCATCTTTCAGCTTTTTTCTGCCGTCTTGCTGCTTCTGGATGGGACGGAAACTTTACCTGTCAGTGGTCACCACCACCCCTCAGGTTCAACCTCCAGCAAAGTAAGCACTACTGTCCTTCATACTTCCTCCAAAAAGGACTATAAACAAGTTTCCATGTAATGAAAAAACATATTTGTAGTAATACAAAGTGCCTGAGCAGCAGGTGCTGGAACCCTCTTCATCCTGCTCTTCATTTATTTTAATGATGGCTTCCAAAAACCACAAAACGATTATCCTGCCTCAGATGATGAAGCTCCACAGACATGTTGTCATCTGCAGTAATATTTAATATCAAACTCAAATACTTAGAGTTTCTTCTCTCCATTGAGACCAAAGCAAACACAAAAGATTAAATAAATTTCCATAAAGCCACAATGTGCAGGTTAATATTTTTTGTATCGCAGCTGGACAATACAGACATGAGTCTGTGAAAACACAGTCATGAATTATACCAGGAACGACTTAACTTACAAGATAAACATCTCAGTTTCTCTCTCACAGCGTAATATACAATTTAACTGTGACCCAACAGAAAAATGAGTCTGTCACACAACCACAGAGCAGTCTGGAAGCAACTCTTCCAACATAATCATAATTACACACTGATCTGTGGAGTCACTGAGCAGGTTCTGCAGCACCTGCAGCTGCAGAAAAAACACACAATCACAAATATGTTGGAGAACTCCGACATATTCCTGCTTTGAGCCCTGGCACATCCGTCAGCTCAGAGCCATGCCACCCTATTAAACCCAGTCAGCTGAGCATCATGTTAGGTTTGTTCTCATGCAAGAAGCTAAATATAGTCTGGTGATTTTTTTGTTGTTATGGAGAAAAACTAATTCAGCATTTCCTGTTTCTCAGTGATCCGTGTGGGAGATGGCAAGATCCTTGTTGATCAATAATAATGATAAAGGCTTTATGTCTCCATGTTAGAGTCTTAACTTCTGACGTCATCATCACAAGGGGGAGCTTGATTATAAATTCATTAAGAAGCCGTAAATGCTAGACCTTCCTGGTCCTTCCACATCTCTTTTATGCTACAAGCCAAAACACGACCATCACTCTTCCTCCTGAGCTACAGCCACCTCATTAGTAATCATTAAATCTACATGCAAGGCAGCTTTCAAGACTCAACCTATCAGATCATATCTACATCAACGCGAAGCACTTTCCAGCCAGGTCAGAGAGTCAGTGAGACCAGGCGGTCGGCTCAGTCCTCTCACACCATGACGATGGAAGCGGTTCTAACTACAGGATATGAGACGTGGAGTGGGCAATCAACTGGCAACGTCTAAAAACAACCTGCTTTTTTTATTAATCTTGCTTAGTTTTTCCTTAAGACCCATTATTTGGATGTCCTCGTGTATTCCACTGAGTCTTTTAAGAAGCAGCAGAGGAAAATTGTACAAAAATATGAGTAGAAGGAAACCACAGAAGAAGAAGAAGAAGAGGAAATGCAGAAAACGAATGAAGACGAGGATAAAAACTGTAAAAATTGTGCACACTTCTGAAGTTAGCCTGTGTGATTGTTCAAGGCGTGTTGGCTGGTTAGAAACGTTACAGCCAGACACTGATGTGGGATGGCAGGAGTTAACTATGAAGACCCATGGAAGTGTGAGGATGGGAACCTTAGAAATGAACATCCCCTTTACGTCGGTAAGGAAGCTTAAACAGGCCTTTACCTGTGCGTGGTGTGATCATACAGGCTGACATGTTTTTCCTTAGGCTGCCCCATAAGCGCGACTGCTTCTGGCTGTGATTTAAACCGGTGGGATCACTCATGATTCTGGCCTCTGTTCAACCATCTAACCAGCATTTCCAGTTGAATCATACATAGTGAGTAAAATGTTATCAAGCCCAACAGGAAACGCAGACAAAAATAACTAGAATTTGCTCTTTCCAGGTTAAACATCACAACAGGAACACAAAGCAGCACTTCTTCCCTGAGCGGCTGTAATAAGAAACAGTAGGTCTGAGTTTAGGAGCCATTAGCTTTGTTACTCATGTCTCACGCGAAAGCGCGCACAAGATGTCAGATCAGTGACGCAGCCACGTGTGCGTCTCCTGTGAGGACAGCTCCCTCCTCACAGCTCTCCCCATGCGCCTGCTTTCACATGAGCACAGTGGCTCCTTTGACAAATTTACCAAATTATAGCCCCGCTCCTTCAAGGAAAGCGGAGGTAGCTAGCGAAAGCTGGGAGTTTCCTCAATTTTGCGGCGGGGGATAAACGTAGCGAGCTCCAACCTCTCGGGGAAATGGCCCAGAGCTAAATATACCGCTGTGCATCTTTAGAGCCTGACACACAGCCCATTAAAGCCCAGCCCAGCCAGCTCAGTGTGGACAGAGCAGCGCTTCAAATTACCACTGTGGGTGTGGGTGTGAGATGAGGAGGAAGAGAGAAGACAGCGGCGTGCTCTGAGTGCCGACGTGATTCAGTGTTTATGTTCAGGAATAATATTCTCACACACTGAAGGCAAGCACTCACTTTTCTGGCATTAGATCATCTTAATACTGATGTGAGTGTTTATGAGATACAAACATATTTCTACACTTATTTATAAACAAGCTGAATATCTGAGTCTCATCCCTCTTCTCCTTCCCTGGAAGCCCTTTGCTTTCTTTGGAAACTTAGAAAAAGCGCACACCGTTTGTACTGGCTGCAGTTTAGCTATGCAACAGCTCTACTCTCTGTTTATACTGCATGTTGGACACGCGCCCACACACAGCTTAAAGGCCTTACATATCCTCGGGTCTCGCCTAAGCTTCTCGGAGCCTGAGATGATAAGAATTCCTCTATTCCACTTTGATTACATCTATACAGCAATCCGAGATGAAACGCTTAATGCACAATTATGATCCATTTTACTCCAAAGTGGCCTAATTTGCAGGGAATCAAAAACACCCTTGAGCAGATTTTCAAATCTTAAATAAGCTGTTTTGCTCTCTAGAAAGAATTTAACTGCCTTTACAAATCTTTGGGAAACACCAGGTGTTTTCATCAGTCAGCCAAACGGAAAAGAGAAATCACAAATGGTCCACTGTTTTAGAGAGACTGTCAGATGAGACAACTGTTGCCTTCTAGTGGGAAGCAGCCCAAACTGCAGGGCTGGATGCAGGTTTGCACAGGGACAGCTAACCTGAAGGCAGAACAGCGAGTCGGAGCTGCCGCTGTTTGCAGCTGCAGCTTCTTCCATTAGTAACAGCCTGCTGACTTGGTGGCTGTTTGCATCATCATTAAAACCTCTGCTGTTAAACAAGAGAAATGTTTTTTCCTTTTTGGAGGCCACCTAAACAAGACGGTCTTGCTCAGCTGCTGCTGCTTGTCCACACTCCAAAAGTTAACAGACTCCAAAAACTTCCCACAATAAATCTCTTCTTATATTATCTTTGCTGCATGATCTTCTCCGGTTCAGTTTGTCCACGTTCCTCGTTCCTCTTTTTTAGCTTTTCATTAACACAACACAGCAAACGTAAGAAATGAGAAACTAAACGCAGTCCAAAATCCCTGTGAAGTACCGTGCTTACATTTCACCTCAGCCGCCTGACGTAGCTGCAGCTCCTCCAAGCACCGAGGCCTGAATCCCGGACTGGGTTATGGTGCTGCACGTCGCTTTGTCACCTGTTTTTCTGTTGCATCCTTTTCTGAGAAGATCCGGTGTTGTACAAAAGTTGTCAACTCACAAATATTTTTTTCTACCTCAGAACATGACTGGAGAAAGTCTGCAGTGAGCAATCAGATGATAACATCCATCCATCCGTCTTGTTCTGCTTTTTGCTGCACACTGTTGCAGTTGAGTGGTGAAATACTCTCCCAGTCTGCTTATTCCAATAAAGAATTTTGAAATAATAACAAATAATCAATAAATAAATTTCAGCTGCTTTTGCTAGTTTTCACCGAAGTCGGATATGGAAATATAGGAAATGTGTTAAATCAGGCTTTTTATAATAATAATAATAATAATACATTTTATTTAAAAGCGCCTTTCAAAACACCCAAGGAGACTTTACAGGTGAATAAAAACATTTAAAAACATAGGAAGTTGCAACAATCCAACATCCAAAAGGCCCTGATTCCCAGCACAGCAGATTCTACAGAAGTAGAGATTATAAGACTTTGGGGATTTTGTTGGAAGATTGTTATTGTATTTTTTTAAAGGACAATCTTATGGAGGTGAGACTTGGATATAACTCAGAGTAATCACAACTCCCACAGCAGTGTAATCTATGTGTTCTCTGAAAACTACTCAACACAGACATTTTTGAATAAACATTATGAATATAAAGAGGAGATGAACAGAATCCGAGTTATTTTCTTTATGTTGGAAAAAGCCGTCCCTTGGACTTCCGGTCCACTAAAAGAGAGTTTGGTAGATTAGGTAGAGGTGCTTTCTGCCCTCTCTGGTAATGAGCTTATTTAAAGGGATATTTTCATTTTTTGATATTGTTTTGGAAAATATTTACAAGCAGTCAGACAAGTTTCCATTGCCAATTCTGGTATGCATGTAAGATGTGGTAAGAAAATGTGAATGGAAAGTGAGTGTGTGTAGGCATCTCTCTCTAAGTTGGCCCTGTGATGGACTGGTGACCCATGCTCGGTGAACTCAGCCTCTCAAGCAAAAGATTTATTTTCTGATAAGGATAACTCCATCTTCTAAACAAGTACAACCAGTAGCAACATCATCTGTACCATCAGCCGACACTCAGGACTCAGCAGGCTCTCAGATTGGAGAACTATGGAGAATTTCTTACAGGAGGAGCTGCACTTACTGCTAATCAAAATGAAAACACAGAAGGATAAACGTTCTCTTTCTAAAGCAAGTCAAATCTCAGAAATGCCTCTTTTTGCATCATCATCCAGTTTGTCGCTGCTCTCTGTGTCCACGCTGCTCCATGTGTTTGCATGCAGGCGGCTGCTCAGCACATCCCGCAGCTGATCCGATGAAATCCAACAATGCTGACTGTGCATTACACACAGAAAACACAGAGACAGATGTTCACAGAAGCTCCAGATGTTGTCTGCATGACATATATTACCCCACAAACTCTTTTGAAATTCGCTGGCGTCAAACTGAGAAGCTGATATTTCTCAAAAATCTCTCAAAAGTCCAAAAACTTGATGAATATATATCATATAATCATAAATTATTTCCCCTTGCTAACTTCAGTGGGTATTTCCATAATAAGAAGGATATCTTTATGATAATTATGTGGGAAAAGTACAGAAAACAGTGCTTTGATCGAAACTTAGAGCAGAAGAAAAGAACTCGGGTACATTTGCAGATGAAATGTGGTTGGCTAAAACGAAACATACAGTAATGATAACAGGCTCATATTTGGTTGGTCTCACGAACAGCAGTAAAAACACACAGGCTTGCAGCTGTTCCTCTCTCATGCTCCGTCCTCCTTCATCTGCAGCTTTCACACAGCCACGTCCCAGAAATGTAAACACACGGCCGCGCAGGCCTGTGTGCGTCCAGGGTCTGGCTGAACGTGTGTGTGCGTATTCTCCATCCAGCCCCACAAGGAGTTGAAGGTTCATTGCGTACCAGGGGTCCCTAAGGGCCGGGAAGGGGGGACGAGGAGTGGTGGGTCCTAGCTGTGGGAAAAACCCTCGAGTGGGCGGTGAACCGAAAGCACCTCTGACATCTGAGTGTTTCTCATTCTGCCTGTCCCACTGATATGGACCCAGCCGGATTCTTACGTAACCAGAAGCCTTCTCCAGTACGTCTCAATACTCAATATAGCAACAACAGAAACAGGTTTAGTAAACTTCAGTAGTTTTTGTGCACATCTCTGTAAGAAGCTGTGCTTTACAAAGTTATAATGTTTCAAAACCCCAGATTCCCCGAATTCAATGTTTTTCAACCACTGTGCATGAGAGATTGGCCTGGATATGGAATTTCACCGAAATGGGCTAAAAACATTTTGGTAAACAAATGTATTATCTGGAAATAAAATGGCAAATGAAATCAGATTTCTATAAAAGACGCTTTTGTGGAGTGCCCTGTGATAATTTTTAATGATTTTTTTTGCCTTGCCTCAAAAAAGCGTGAAAAACACTGAGAACAAAAGGTCATTTTGGAGACCTCACCTGAAGTACCTGCACTGAGACCCATCTCATCTTGTTCTGCCTTGTAATGTTTGCATTTTTACTATGATTTGACTTTAGAGCTGCAGCTGCATCATTCCAAAGAGATAAATGGTTGTTTTATTTTCAGCTGAGCCTAAATCTTTTTCATGTGTGCTGTGAGCCTTCTTCATTCTTCACCAGTAACGTACTGATATTTACAGATTTTAATCGTGTGATTGCAGAGATTGAACTGTGTTTCTACACCAGAACTGAAGCCAGGAGGGATTTTTTGCAGGATAGTATTGATCAGGAAGCTTTTACAGCCCGTGAGTAAATAAACAGGTTTGGATTTACATTACCACCTTCAGGGCTGAATGATGTGCAGGTGTGCACGCTTTATAGAGATAACAGGGATGTATGTTCTGAAACTTGGGAAACTCACCTGAGTTCACTAGTGTGATGGAGAAAAGTCCATGCTGTGGGAGAATATCCCGCTGGGATCACCACAAGAGATTAAATGTGCTTCCTGGTTACTATCAGAGCTCACATCGACCCACTGAGTTTACTTTATCTTACCAGTAACTTAAATGCTTTCTGACATGGGAAAACACTTCTGTGTGCTTTGAGTGGCTATTCGAGTTTCATATGGACCAGCAACTCATCGGTTAGTTGATTAATTAGAACAGCGTTAGCTTAGGATCTTCTTATCTCTGTTTGGGGCAGAAGGAAAGTTTTGTTCCAGCACAGAGGCAGAGAGCTATTGTTAGCAGCTCATCAGCAACAACAACAAAGGGGAGCGTGTCGGGACTTCAGATGATTGGACAACCGAGTCAAACGTGAAGCAGCTAGTCTACCTGTTCTGCCAGAGTGATGAACAACAACAAATTACACTCATACGGGGGCGGGGTTTAGCTCATCTGGTGGAGCAGCTGCTTCATGCAGAGATAAGGACCCCTCAGATCTGAATCCTGGCCTGGCCTTTGCTTCATGTCGTCCATTAGCATCGACTTTAAATATCCCATAAACCATCCATCCCTCATGTGGCAGGAAACTATTTGGTCCTTATGTAAAAAAAATCCTGGCCAGTCCCGCTCTTCTGTTTGTGAAAAAGCAGCTTTGGGTCTGATGTGTGTGTTGGGGCCAGGACTCCAGGGACTCCACGCAGGCCACGAACCTTTCTAAACTCATTGCAGCGTCTGATTGGAATGAAGCTGTGTGTGAGATGTGCTGGTTTGGTGTTGGGATTCCCTTTGCATGACAGGAAGACAACTGGCTGGGTGTGCAAATCATGTCTGTTCTCCGTTCTGGAGCCTGGGATCATAACGTCATCTGTAACAGGATCCCTGGTTTGTTCCGTGAACACATGGGGTAGTAGAGCGACCATCAGGGGAATAAGTGTGGTTCTAAATCTGATCTAATTGGACCACATCTACACAATCTATGCCCTGGAGTTAGTCATTACTCAGCAATGTTCTGGCCCTGTTCCCCCACTTCACAGGACCTATAAAAGAAAAAAAAAAAGACTGGATGATGTATGTGTTTGTGGTTTATGCTTTTCTCATGGTGTGCATGTTTTCTGGTGAGAGTGTGCATTTGTTGTGTATATATCTGGGAAGGACTCATCATCAGAACTCCTCCAACTTCATGCCCTCATTGTGCAAAATGAAACTTATTTCTGGGAATGTCGGAGGAATGCTCTCCGCATGTTTTACAGCACATCCTGCAACTCCATGCAGGTGGGGTCCAGCTGGGGGTCGTGTGGGATTGCATTGGTTGTGATTATATGGCAGCCAGTTGGCATCACCGTGTCACAGTGGGCAGAATCATCCACAATGACTCTGAACACTCCACAGTCTAAAATCATAACCAAGCTATCAGTTTTGTAATGAACCGAATGAACATGGCGCATCAGTGTTTTCTATAATCCTACCATTTATTTCTGTCAATAAGCCGTGCTGCGGCTCATCTTGCAAGGTGGACATTATGCAGTCGTCCCCCTGAAGCTGTCATAAAAAGGACAGCATATGCCCACATTTACTCTGACCATGGCTTTATACCGCCCAGAGCTCCACAGCAGCTTGTGGTGAGACTGTTGTCTATGTCTGTCTCCAGGATGAAAAATAAACTTCCATTCTCAACTCTAACATGAACATGCTGTTAAATTCTTCAGTTAAGACAAATAAGATTTTCAGCATCGACAGTTCTGTGACAAATTGGCAAAGTCCATCAACACCAGTTTCTTGTCTTCATACTGACTTCCAAAAACCTTTCAGTTAATGAAACAAAAGAAACAAGATGCGCTCAGAATTTCCTTTTATCATGACATATCTTTGGCGAAAGTTGGAGAAAATAATGATGTTTCATGTTTCATTTTCATTTCAACAGGCAGAGCAAGGTCTACTGGTCCTGAAGTTGTATTTTGTCCAGTCGTAGCTCATCCGTCTCACTGGAATGTCAGGATTCAAGAAAGAAAAAGTTTCATATTTCCAGCCAACATTTTTCCCTGACTAAGTTAATATATGGCGGGTGTTGTAATCAGTCTTCACATGAATGTGACGGTAAATCATGCTGGCCGTGAGTGGAGGAATTCGCCAAACAAGGAGCTCAGGAGAGTTGACTGAGAGCACACCTTAGCCTGGAGTGCTGCTGCTGGGAATGCTTGCAGGCACGCACACAGACCACATCTTACAGTTCCTGTCATACACCGGGGATGTGACACATACTGTAATCACAAATAGAAAAAGCTTGCTCATCTATGGAACACATACTTTATACACCGCTTTCCCAGATAACTTTCCAGGCTAGCTCTGTGCAGCATGCAAGGGCTTCCCTATGGGCCAGCAAGTATCTATTCTTCAGAAATTTGAATTGTTTAACCCTCGTATGCCCCCTGGACATTTTTGTCCACTTAACCAAATTCAAAGCTCCCTCGTGGATAATCACCCGGCTCACCGGAGCTGATTTTTGGTGAAAAAGTGTCATCCTGTATGAAGATTCAAAACCTAGACTTTCAGAGTGAAAATCCATTATTTGACCCTGTAATGCATTTTAAACCAATCCATGACCCTTTGTGGACATTTTTGCCCATTGTCTAGAAAGTGTCCAAAAAAGGTCACAGGAAGCTGATTTTTGGCAAGCAGGTGTAATTTGGGTTTAAATTTGAAGATTCAAAGTTTCAGCATGGACATCCATTATTTGACCCCGTTAATGCATTTTTGTCCTATCCACGACCCTTTGATTTCTTTCTATTTTCTAGAAAGTGTCCAAATAAAGGTAACAAGGAGGTGATTTTTGGCAAGCGGGGGTAATTTGGGGTTATATTTCACGTTTCCAAGTTTCGACATGAACATCCATTATTTGACCCTGTAAATGCATTTTTATCCTATCCATGACCCTTTGTGGACAAAAATGTCCACCTGCCTTTTAGCCTTTTGTTACTGTAGATGTGTACATATTATTT
>JAVQJG010119937.1:0-14957 GCA_036024015.1 Craterocephalus amniculus
TTTCTTCTCTCCCTCCCCCCGTTTCACTTTGTTTCATAAATCTGTCTGATGTAGCTTTCACACTGAGGCAGATTATTGCTTTCCAACTAATACCAGAGACATTTTGTGCTCAAGTATGAGAAGGGATTTAAGGACAAAAATCTAATCTACTATAGAGTGCAATGATGAAATATCTGTGTAATATCTTGTGAGAAGCTGGGGAAACCTCAATAGAAATCAGTGCCAGATATGATGGAGCATTTATAATCCTATCTGAGTTTCTCTCCTGCTCTTTTTTGTGCTCCTTTTCTTTCTTCTCCCCTTTTTCTTGACTCCCCTTCCCCTTCCTTCCCTTCCCTGACATCCCCTACATGATTCATTATCATCATGAAACCCTGGCTGCATAGGAGCCTGCACTAGCAGGTGCAATCTTTAGGTCATGCATCTCTCATCTGCAGATCTCCCTCTGCAGCCTTTCGATTTCTATTTATAGCACATATGCACATGCAGGAGCACGGCCGAGAATAAGGCAGGGTTTGGGAGAGCCTTGCAGGTAGAAAGGGAAGGGTCCGAAGTGGTTGCCTGCGATGGAAAGCTGTACTCCATAACCTGGTTGCGCAGAGCAATTGATGCTTGAACTTGGACATGAGCTGACATGAGCTGTTGGTTGAATGTGTTCTGATGGATTTGCATGGGACGCACAAGAGGTTTCGATCATTTGCATCGGGGCTGAGAGAAGTCAGGCCGCGGCTAGTCTTGAAAAACTGAACAGGGCGCGACAACATTCCTCTGCACCACCAGTAGGACTGTCTACTGCCTAGCATGCCACATTATCCTCACAGCTCCAGCCAGCCATGCATGTGCCTTCACCAGCACTGGAATGGGAACAGCCCTATCAGCACTTTGTCTCCACTCAGTTGTGGTGTGTGTGTGTGTTTCAGCGGGTGTGTCGTGGCGGTGGAGGGGTTGATTGTGGGTCGACGTGTTAACAAAACACTGTGCATCCCCCTCTCTCTGCTCCTCTGTCTTTGTCTCTGCTCCTCTGCTACCCTGTTAGTGAGTTTGTTTGTGTCCAGCCAGCAGTCCAGAGAGTGAAAAGCTTTATCAGCTAAATTACTGGAAGTTAGCTGTCTCAATCAATTAGGCTTCACTGCCCAGGGAGCATAGCTGGAGCAGTAGCTGCCTTTCATGTCCTCTTCCATCCAGCCATCTTGTCGTCCTTCATTTACTCTGCCCTCTCCCTTTACCTCCTTCTCATCTCCCTTTCCAAACCCCACGCCCTCTAGAAAGCTGCGATTATCCGCGTGCATTTGCAGGAAATTACGTTATCTATACGGCATACATGTCAGCTTTCGTTCGCCCCTGCTGTACTGAAACAGCTGTCCACAAGAGAAAAGCTGCAGGTAAATTTGCATTCACTGATCTTAGGAAGCTGGGGAGAGAGAGACGAGGAGAAGGAGAAGAGGGGAAAAAGGGGGTATGAGGACAAGGAGACCCTGAGGTCCTGAGATAAGCAGTGATCTTTTTCTCTCATTCT
The DNA here is from genome assembly GCA_036024015.1 of Craterocephalus amniculus. Lineage (NCBI taxonomy): Eukaryota > Metazoa > Chordata > Actinopteri > Atheriniformes > Atherinidae > Craterocephalus > Craterocephalus amniculus. The sequence goes on from JAVQJG010119937.1 coordinate 1,517, forward strand.
TCTTCTAAAAGTGCTCAGAGGATCTTTACAAGGGCAGCGAACTCTATCTCACACATGCACACAAAACACATATGCCGTCCTGCAACTGCACCCTCGGCTCAAGTCTTCGGTTAGATGAGACTTGAATTTTACCGATTTACAGCTGGTGTAAATGAGTAAAATGAAGCTGTGTAACTGCTGCAGAATTTGATTTTTTACCTGATCTTTTATTTGTTTTTGCATGTTGGGGATGCATGAAGATGTGTTTCATGCTAACAAGCTAACAGCAGCTTGGTCTAACAAGGAAACATTTGTCCATGAGTCCAAATAATTTTAGAGTTGAAAGTATACTCATATTAGTTTATAAATTATTATATACACTAATATGAATTATGTGATGACTGCGTGCTGTGATGGTCACCTATGAGTTATAAAATATGCCAAATTAAATGAGTAAATTTCTAAAAGCGTCAAATCACAATTTGTGGTAACATCAAGATCAAACTAATAAGTCCGTTAATTCAATACAAACCTTGCAGTTTTCACTCCAAACTCTAATTATTTGTGGATGAGAGAGCAGAGGAAACTTTTGGAATCTCAAATGAGAGAAAAGTTCTTCTTCCTTTTTTTTACTCTATTGCCTTATTAGGTCTATTGGTTAGTATTTTTCCTCCTGGACAAAACTCCCAACCACTGATCACAGGGGTTATATGAGGTTTGTGGACTTCTGCTCGTCTATAAAAAGTCTGTGTGAAAACATCAAATACTACTGTGACACACAGAAGTGTGTTGTGTAGAAACTTTCTGCTGCATTTTATAAAAATTTTAGGGCTTTAGGGTGTTTTTGAAGCTGAAACGGAAACAGAATGGTCGAGGAATAGAAAACTAAGCTTAAACTCAGGGACACAGACTTGTGATGCATTCAGTGCAGCTCAGAAATCGCAACTCAAACAGTCTACCTCACAATATCAAAAATGAAACAAACCAGGAATTATTGTGTGTTTAGAGTCTATTTTGGCTATAACAGCTTACATACTACTATACAATACTGCTACCAATAATAATAATAATATTTTTTTATAATATGAATATCCTGTTGAAAAAATCTTAATAAATCTTAAAACAGAAAAGATTAAATGAAATAAATAAAAAAACGATAAAAAATTTACTTCTGCAATTAAATGCGATGAATCCCAACTTAATCGACTGAGCACCACTGAAGATGTTAAAACATCTTTGTTCAGCAGATGCAGCATTAGGAGTAAAGAAGTCACTTACCTTTTCAAAAAACTACTAAATGTGTGCATCTTCGTCTTAGAGCTATGGTATTTAGTGACCCTTCTTTCCTCTCCCATACACTGCAGCCAGTTTATGCAGATGGCCACCCCTTCCTGGGCCGGCATCTGCTTGTTTTCTCTCCTGTTCCTTACTGACTTATACCATATATACCGTATATATATTTACTCTGCTTGTATAAGTTACATGAGCAAAGTATATGAAGTGAACTGGCTTGTGTATTTGTTTAAATGGGATTATAATTGGACTTGAATTAGATTGTATCATTGCTGTGAATTGGCCTTATACAAATGAAGCTGAACTAAATTAAACTAAATAAGAAAGGTAGAATAAATAAATAAAAGAAACTCCCATTGAAATAAAAACAATCAAAATATTAAAAGTAATCAGTTTTTAAATGTCCAGTCCATTTTTGTAATGCTTGATAGAAATAACAAATAACTCTCAGCTAGCTTTGTTTTGTTATTGATGTTTTCCAGTTTACTGACGCTCAGGTTATGTAAAAGGTTAATATAAAGATGAATTTGATTGTGTGAATAAAACTTGAACAAAAATGTGTCCACATTTATTCACAAATACAATGAAATCTGATTTCTTTACATTTTGACATTAGATATAAGAAAAAACATTGAGAATAAGACAAGAATCATTTATAGAGCATGTTATCATGACAAGTATAATTAGTCCACATCAGAGTGAAACAGCTGAGACCTAACATCTCTCCACGTCCATGCCCTGCTTTAAAAATCCTGCTTCTGTTTAACTTTGCAGCTGTAAAACCATATAAGAGGCTCCAGCAAACCCCTGCACACATAAACTACCACAATATTCTTTGAACGGTTGATTAAAGCTACTTTTTCATGCATGAAATGCAGCTCAGAGATTTTGAAGACATTTCCTAGTGGAGCTGCTTGTGAGAATGTAAATGTGCATGCACTCGGATAATAGCTACTGCTTCTTTCTCTACTCAGCCTCTCATTCACCTGTTTAGACATATTAACGCAAAAATACTCACTATTATCACTACGTGTAGACACAAATTTGTCAATCTCATGTGGTGAAAATAAAGCAAACAAATTCCTTTTTTGTGTGTTTTTTAGCTCATGTTGTCTCCTGCTTCTTGTGAGTTCTGTTATAAAACAGACTCAATAATGAAAATACATAACCAGCTGCTGAAAATACGCCTGCTGTGTTGATGAAATGTCACACCTTGAAGAACTCTGCAAAGAGCAGAAAGCTCGGCGAAGATTTCGCAAGGAGTTACTCATGCTAAACATCTCTAATGGGCTTGTTATTGGTAACAGACAACAAAATGGGCCAAATGGTGTGTCAGAAATACTACCAGTCACTAAAAGACACAGGTAAATGGAAAATTTACATGGGTGATAAGTAGTTTGGTAGTTAAAATCTTGTAAAACACCATTTTTGTGTCATTTTGAGTTGGATCCACTAAATCTCAGTCTCATATTGTCTCTGTTCATTTAAATTTCATGCTTGAATGGAATTTACATGACTGAAGTTCATTTCCGATTTAGCTCAATCTTTCCGTCCTCATGTTTTTGACGCAGCTGTGAAGCTTCTAATCCCACCTGGCAGGTTGTGTTGATAAAACATTACAACATTTGCTCTGTCGAGAAAGATAATAATTGGCTTGTCAAGTGCTGTTTTGCAGGCGATCATCTGGTTTGTCTCCAAGACGATACTGTACTCATTATCATCCGGCCTTATACTCAGTAAACTCACTCCTGTACACTGTAAGAGTTTTACATTCACAGGAAAGAAATGTGGGTGAGAACTTCACCGCCAAGTGAAAGCTGGTCATGTGATCAGTGTCACAAGTGGGAATGTGTTTGCAGTTCAGAGTTTTATCTGGGTAATTCCCTCTGCATGTGTTAGTTTGTGTGTTGCACTGTAAGCCTTGTGCATGTGTTAATCCCACATATATATGTGTGTCAGATTTTCTGTGTCCTCATGCTTGCAGTGATGCAGATGTGCCCCAGAGACAAAAACAGACAGAGACTCTCACATGGAAGAGGTCACATGGGCTCAGCATGTGCTGCTGCTGGAGGCCTGGTGAACTGGCTTCACACAGCAGTCCTCTCATTCTCTGTGTGTGTGTGTGTGTGTGTGTGTGTGTGTGTGTGTGTGTGTGTGTGTGTGTGTGTGCTCTGTTTCTAATAGAGCTTTATAGGTGCTGTATATGTTGTGAATGTGACTGTAAGCTTTTTGGGTGTGGCTGGCACTGATAAGTGAGCAATTATTTTTAATTTTGGTCTTCAACTTTTACTACTTCTTAAATATTCCAGACGCAACGTCAACAGTCAGAAAATCACCTGACAAATCTAAATTAATTTGGAACCTCTGGGTTGATTTTTTAATTTCTGAGAGGTCTTATCAAGGAGTGCAGACCACAATGTCTCTGGAGGCGGTTGTACTGTACGGACATGCGACCAGTTCATGCAAAAAAATATGTGAGTTAGCAGCACTGAGTAACAGAAATATGTATAAACATGCAAGCAGAGAGAACAATGTGTCGAGCTGGACTGTTTGTGTATTCTTTAACAGCATTAGGCTGAACCAACACTAAAAGGATAATAGCATGATGATTAAAACAAATCTGTCATCTTGGAACTAAAGTATTTCCTTTAAACTTTCATTTCATAAAACCCTCCTAAAGTATTGAAAGAAGAGCAACTTTTGCTTGTGCTGCTGATGATCTTTGAGTTTTGTCCACTTGTAGAACAAGATGATTGTTGATGAAGATTTTCTCGGTGATGGTGTAAATCTTACTTTTAAAATCAAGCTCTCCCAGTGAGGCTGTTGTTTCCGCTTCCACTCACTTAATACTTATTGTTATTTCATGCTTCTTCGTCGTTACTATGGTGGCAAAGCAAGGCGTATTTATTTATAGAGCCCATTTCATGTACTGAAAAATTCAATGTGCTTTACATTGCAGTAAAGTTAAGTACATTAAAACATAACAAACTTTTAGAAAATAATTAAATGAAAACAGAAGCGAAAAGACTGAGAAAGGAAACAGATTAAAACATGATCAAGTTTAAAAGTCCAGTTTAAAATAAGTGCGACAGAGTTGGACCTTCACATAAAAACCATGTAAAGACAGCAGAGAACAGGTGGTTCTTTTATCTGGATTTAAATAAATTGAGTTTTTCTGGGAGTTTGTTCCACATATGGAAGCTAAATGCAGCTTCTCAATGTCTGGTTCTGACTCTGGAAACTGATGGACTCTCAAATAACTGGAGACAAAAAAATAAATAAAAATAAAAATAATACATATTTTTATTATTTAAGTGAGTTGAAAGAAATTTCTCTGGGCCAATGAGAGCACTGATGAGCAGTGGGCCAAAATAACTGCCAACAGGTGCAGAAGTCTGAAGGAGCGTTACAGAAAACACCTGATCGCCTCAAAGGATTGTTTTGAAGCACAATTCCAAAAAAAAATTCATCACATTTTAATTTCTTATTCCTTTTGTCAATTTCATCTTATTTAAATGACAGTAGTTTTTTTTCTTTCTTTAAGGGGAGATGATGGATAATTTTAAGAATGACTGTAAGCCAGTATGCCCAGAACTGTGACCATGTTCACTTAATCCACTATCAAGAAGTACTTGGAGAATTTATCTGTGATATAATTTGCAATTTTAAAGATGGTCTTCAACGTGTAAGCATGCAGGTGTTTGATAACTCTCTGTTACACATTTTTTATGGGTCGATCCACGCACCAACAGCAGAGAATGGCTGCAAAGACAACATGAGACCATTTCAGGCATCAGCTGCTGATCTACACAGCTATGACGATACCATTAGATTTACATTATTCATTTATATGGAAAAAGCCGGACCATGTGCCGAATACACGTTTCCATCCAAATTTTTGTCTACCTTTTTTTTTCATACTAGTGAATAAAATTCAACTAAGTTTTGCCTCAGATCAAAATTTCTTTGAGCATGTGATGAGATCTTCACACCTTTGCTTGCGTCTCAGCAGCAGAGTTCCCCGCTTTCTATTGCCGATCGCCTGGTTTTAACCACGCTGTCCAGAGATGACAAGATGGAGTGCAGAGAGATGAGAGAGGTGGGAAGACAGTCAAAGGCCAAGAGGGAAGGAGAAGAAGAGGAGGAGGCGAATGAAAGGAGAGAAGGGAAGGTCAGGTGCTTCAAAAGGGATTGTGTGAACAGCAAATCTCTGAGTCACAGTGTGGTAGGTGTAGCTCAGACATGTAAAGGTGTATCATATACTTCTGCTGTGCTATTCAGGACTCCTTTTAGAAAGAAAACAAATAAACAATTACACTTGACTAATCAGTGTAATTCAGTATTGATGGGTCATCCACTGGCTTTACTTCCGCCCACATCGTTGAGTCAACATCCCTACACAAACTGAGAATTAGAGGAGTAGAGCAGGCTTTATGAGGCTGCCAGCTTTACAACCCATTACTGCCCTGACTATGTAAATGAATATTTCTGCCTTTGTTTGTGTATTTGTGCCGTCCTTGTCCCTCTCAGCTGCTCTGCAGTGCCCTAATGGTGCAGAAATAACAACAGGAGATCATAAACAGCAGCTGTGCCCGGCCTGACCACACACTGCAATCTACCAACTGGCAGATCTCATGAAACCTGCTCTGAGGTGACAAAGTGCATCAGACACAACACGATCAAAGCCACACCAGTGCGTTTCATATATGTCTAAGTTTTTTCCTTTTAGAGACAGGGGTATATATGTGTGTAATGTTACTCTGTGTGACAGGTGAGACATTATGTACCGTCCTCAGAGGAGTGATTTCTGAGCAGGCGGTTGTATTTCAATGACTTTTCTTTAATTCTAGTTGCTTCCCACTCAAATTTTTGTGAAGGAAAAATTCTGAGCTTTTAAGACTTTGTTCATCTAACATGTTTGGTTCATACTTTTTTATATTTTCGGCTTGATCCGAAGTCAAACTATGAAGCTTTGTACAAGAAAAGAAGTGATCACAGTTGGCGTCACACTGAATGACTTTGCTCAACAGCTTTCATTCAGTTGGCTCTGACTTCTGCTCTGGCTACGGGAAGATGAACAAGTTACAGCAGGTTTATAAATGCGGAGCTCTGACATTGTTAAAGTCAGAATCATAAAACAAATCAAAATGGCAAGAATGAGAGACGCAGGAGGCGAGGACAGCAGAGAAAGAGAGAGAGAGAGAGAGAGAGAGAGAGAGAGAAAGAAAGAGAGCTTAGCATTCAGAGCTACCGATCCTACCATATCACTGTAAATCACATAAAATAATGTTTGTGTTCATTAATCTTCTTTTCAGGCAAACAGTGACACAGTCATACATCCAACACAGCAGCTAAAAACAGGTTTACTGAATCATTAGGCTCAAATTTCCAGACACCATGCTCACATTTATTCTATGTAATCAAGTCACAGAACCAACCTGATCTCACAAAAATACGTAAAATTTATAAAAAGTGATTTGGGTACCCTCCACTTATTTCTGTAATGTTGCGACATAAATGATCAATTTTACATCCTGGGGCTTTGAAAATGAGGGAAATGTAAAGTCAATGGGGAACTTTACATGACGTCCACATGACTTTCCTACCTCAACAAAAGGCTTCATTTTCAACTTGATCTCACAAAAACACGTAAAATATGCAGGAAATGAGTGTGTATTTCACGTTTTTCTGTGAGATCAGGTTCTCAGGAACAGTCTCATAATGGTCTGGTGCTTCAGCAGGGCACTTACATTTTAACAAGGCCTGTAAGAACAAACTCTGCACTCCCAAAATAATAATAAAAAAGATCCTGTATGATCTGCAGAGACGATGCACGTTTTGACCTGTAGGAGAAAATATACACAGGCACAGACAGGACAGCCGCTGTGGAGGTTTGATGGAGGAGGTGACCACAACACTGCAGCTGACACTCATAAGTTTATCTTATCTTTCTTATCTTTCCTACATCTTCAGTTTATTAAAGACATAGTCGTGCACCCTCGTTTGTTTGTCCTTTATTCAGCCACGATGGGCCCATTCAGATGGAAGAGCTCTAAATCGATCAAGATGGCGACTTACTTAAAATCAAAGATCCACAGATCTTACGTGATGTCTTATGTGGGACCTGAAGGCCCATTTCCAAATCAGCTTCCTTTCCACCACTAGTATTTTTAGCTAAATTATTCATTTAGCTTGATCTTTGAGTTTTATCACAGCATGCAGGGAAATGTTGTTTGCATCATTAAATTCTAAAAAGGAGGGGTAAAACAATTATCAGACCTTGTTTTCTCATTTTTCTTGTTCATTTTAAATGCCTAGTAAAACATTTGTTTGAACAAAAATAAAGGTATCAACAACAATAGCCCTTAATACTTTAATTTAAGAGCTGATATCTGTCTTTTTTCCATGCTTTTCTGGACAATCACTGAATTTATTCATCAGTAGCTTTGGCATTGTACTGCTAAAAGCAATGCTTTTATGTATTCAGTGGTTTTTCGCTTTGTTCAACAAATACACACAGGAGTTGGTATTTGATAAAAATGAACATGAAATAAAAGAAAACAAAGTGGTCTAATTCTTCTGTCTGCGATTGTACATTAATTATTAGCGTATCTTAGTTTAACTTGCATGATAAACACGTAGCGAACTTGTTGGAATTACAGTATAAGGAGCATCCTCAGCTAGTTTAACACCAACTCTGGCACCTTGGAGCAAGCAAGACACCAGCTGAGAAAACACAAGTACGAAAGATAACTCCAGAGTCAGGGAGGCACCTTCTTTTATTTTCCCCCTTCCAGATGTTTCCTCTGTGTTATCTCAGGCTATAACTGCCTCCCCTCACCTTCAGCTCCCTGACAGAAACAGAATCAATCTTCTCATCCAACTCCCATTAAGACAGCAAACAAGTCCATCCCCGAGATGCTGGAATAATGGACAGATTTTAGTCTGATAACAAATGAGGAAACTGACGATTCTGCTCAGTGATGTTACTTGAAAAAGACTGAAAATGAGGATAAAACCCCTCGCTTGTTAAATCCACTGAGAGCTGTTTTTCCTCCTGTCAGATTGTGTTGCCACATGGACACACCGTCATGATATTCTGTGAAATGTAGTCATGATTTTAACAATCAGCCATAGATAACTTTAAAATCACTGACACAGATGAGAATTATATAATCAGTACTTATTCTGAACACAGAAATATTTCTATAAGCTGTATGGATGTCACATGAGTCCTGTCAGTGAAGACAGAGATGGCTACCGGATTACAGAAGAATGAGAAGCCTGAGGAGCCAAAAAAGGGATTCTGCTAATAGGATGGGATTAACTGTCCAAACCAGGCTGTCATCATCAACGCAGATCTGGGCACAGAACATTTGCAGTCGTTGCTACGACGACGGTAACCAGAGATACACTATTCATTCGCACGGTGAGGTCATTAGATGCCCCCGGGAATCAGATCACTTATTACATCAAGCCTTCTGTGGTCCAGACTGGACATCCAAAACCACTGCACTGTTTCTCTGGTATTTTAGGATGCACACACACACACACATACACACACACACACACACACACACACACACACACAAACACACACACTTATGTGTGTGTGTAATGTGTGTGTGTAATACGGATGTATATTTAAATGCATATAAAAGAGAGGTAAGATGGTTTTCTGATGGGCTATAACTGTACAATATTGATACTTAACTGGACAACCTGTGACAGTATAATTGCTGAAATATGCTAAATAATGTGACACATTTCCAGACACAGCAAACACAGTAAGACAGGGAAAAAAGCATTTCAAAGCTACTGACACTGAGGTTATGGAGCCTTTTTCTCCCCTTTTTTTTCTTTTTACAATGAGAAGCATTATTACAAGGTCTTACTAGAGCCTTAATAGACACGTCCCATATATTCAGTTACATTACATGCATACAAGCAGTGATATATAAGTCCCCTGGGACATCGGTGCCGGTGAGAATGGGGTTAACGTAATGACTGAGCCACCGGAAAGTGAGATTAAGGAAATGAGGGATAATACCAGCAGGGAAGGAGTTGTTTCACCTTCCAGGGAAATGAAAGGTGGCATTATAACACCCTATCAGGACAAAGTAAGATATATTCAATCAGAAGAGGATGATGTGGACAAAGTGTGTCAGGCTGCACAGCGGTGCCCCAGATTTCAGCCCAGGGTTAATAGCAGGTGTTGTTCCTTAGAAAGAGATGCATGTATGGAACCAGGTCATTAAAGGAAGTTGTGTGTTGGGTCAAGACAAGATGGCTGGAAAAAGATTGCCTTGGATGTTCGTTAAGAGGTGAGTCGCCTGGCTGTATGTAATATGTCTTGAAACAGCTAATTTCTCCATGATTTTGTCTCCAGTTCTCAAGTAGTTGACAAACTCTTTGGCGCATTGTAAAAAACAGTGTGGTCAAGGTTTACGGAAGAAATCCACAAGTCTTGCCTCATATCCGCACGACCCCACAGCTGACCAAACATTTGCAGGGTTAGGTTTTACAGTTTTACTTAATTGCTTAAAGAATATGTGGTATTTGATTAAAAGAAAAAAATGTTCAGAAAAAAAAATCATCTTTAACATGAGTTGGGGATTTGATTTGACTACAGGTACTCACAATCAGCATGAATTCATATTCTGACTCAGGGCTTAACATTTAAGTCAGGAGGTCTTGTAGCACAGAGAAGGTTCTGTTTTGGAGAAGGAGAAAATTGTGGTATGAAATGAAAAAAGAAAAAAAAAGTAAATGCCAGGAGCGAATGGAACAAAGCCTTGGTGTTGGTTGTCAACACTAAACCAAAATAAACTGTTACCACAAACAATGCTTTCTGTTTAAGGCCCACTAGCCCACAAATTTGTCAAAATGATGAGACAAACGATGTCTTGTTTGCACACAGTGGCATTTTGTGCTTAAAAAGTAGCTTTTGAACTCTAGGCTATCAACTTAAAGCCCAAATATGCTTTCAAATTTCCCCTTTATAACCATTTCTTTGTCTTTTTCCTTCTTCTCATCTCTTCCAATGCCAGATTGGACTTGTTTCATCCACCTTCTGCCTAATGCACCCACAGTATCATCTCCCTAATAAAATCAAGGCTCTCATGCTACACGCATGCATGCAGCGACAACATTTACCACTGATTACCTCCTTGCTATCAACTGGATCTCGGCTCTCCCTTTCAATGCCCGCTTCTTTGGCCGATACCGAACATCTGCCTCCATCGCTGCACGTCTGTTCATCGTGATGCTTCACAGTGATAGTGAGCCAGTGTTGCTGCAGTTTAACACAGACACAGGCCATAATGCTGCACTGCAGGCTTTCATTTTTAGGAGGTTTTGCACCGCGGCAGTGTTTTTAACTGGGAAGCCGGCTTCATTATTTATTTATATGCTAAACTCAACGCAAGATTAGGACTGACCTACTTATCTATTCAGCCAACAAAGCTTTGCATTTCCCTTCGCTATCTTTAATCAAGCAGGGCTCTGTTTCTGCAGCACTTTCTTCCATCTGGTCTCTATTCTGACTGTCCATTTCCTATGCTGCTGCTTGCAGACTGACTTTAGCTGCTCTGACCAGTCTGTGGCTGCGAAAATGGAGGATTGCCTTTGCAAGAAAGACCACAAATGATAGACGGTTGAATGGTGATGATAACGACGGGGAGGCAGAGAATTACAGAAGCAAAATGGGACAGGGTGATTCTGAGACAGCAGGAGTTAAAGAAAACAACGTTAAGATGAAGAACGGGGAAAAACAAGGGATGGAGCACAAAATGAGGACAGCAAGAAGAGTGCAGCTGCAGTTGGAACATTTATAGGGGACATTTCTTGTGTTGTTAAAACAAATTGTGACCAATATTAAAGGAGAATTTAGCTTTTTTTGAACCTGGGGTCTGTTTTCATCTTTCTTTTTATAACCTACATGTGAGTGATGGAGAAAGGAATTATCAAGATAGCTCAAGTATTTAGCCGGGCATATAAGTAAGTGCGTCTAAGTCTGCCCTGAAAACGTGATTTTTTTACACATTGAAGTGCTCTGATAGTTTCAACAAGTGTCCGACAATGTACTAGAGAGGGGACTCATCGAGACTATCAGAGCACTTCAGTGTGGAAAAAAAGCATGTTTTTAGGGCGAACTTAGGCGGGAGCAGTAACTTGATACTTACCATTAGCTGTGCTGCTAGCTGCCTGCCAGGCTAAACACTGGAGCTATCTTGAAAATTCCTTTTCCCATCACTCACATGTATGAAAGGTAAAATAAAAACAGACTCCAGGTTAAAAAAAAACGAAAATCTCATTCAACTCTCAAACATACAGTGCACGGATGGTGGGAACACACTAAGTTAGCATGCTAAACAGGAGGTGGAAGAACATAGCCTTGTTTGTCCTGATGATTCATCCGTTTGATAAGGGTTCATCTTCAGAATGACCCCACATCACTCTTTTTATGTCATCATGGTAATCTCATTACCTTATTTTTTCACCACACACAGCCGTTTAGGTGTGAACAGACCAGAAAACAGGTAGAATTGGTTGTGGCAGATAAATTGGTGTGAAATAAACCCCTATGCGTTTTCTCCTACGTCTGCAGTGACGCAGTACTCGCTTTTTCACGCTGTACATGTGCTTTTCTTTCTTTTGTTTCTGGCCTTCGGCCTGTCTGTCTGGGGATGTATTTTTCATGACCGTCTGAGAGTGGAGCATCTAGACCTGTAGGGGATTCAGGGATATTTCTGTCAGCTGCCTTTGTGGAACAAAAAGAAATCTGCTAATGGGCCTTTTCAGATTATCATACAACAGCTATGCTCACACCTTCTCATTCATACTTGCACACAGGAAATAACTCACACACATATACACACACAAATGGATGAATTGAAGTGGAACAGCAAGGTCACAGCTTTTTTTTCTGGGTGCTATGACACCCTCCCTAAAAGATGATCAAATGAAAAGAGGGACAAAAGGGGATATGACAGAGCATATTTATTAATAAATGATGAGTTCTCCTTGACCCCAATTATAACAGAAAATGATCTTTAAAAAATAATGAAAAAAACCACACATTCATTCTGCTGCGAGGATGGCTAAAAAAAGAGGACAATCAGCTAAATGAGTGGTATGGCTGCAGTGAAAGGAGAAAAATTCTTTCACATGGTTGCATGAGCAGGAGGTCTTTGTATCCTTGTGCATGACACGTGTGCGTGATCCTTAACTGGGTGCAAATTTCAAATGAATGCTCAATGTGAGATAAGTGTGGGGTTTAAAACGCGGTCAATAAATGAACATGTATGTTAGAAGGTTTAGCATTTCATTTGGAAAATGTGCTATATTACAATGTATACAGTATGAAACATCCATATACCGCATACATAATTTCCAATCTACAAACTTGGAATGATGGGGATTTTGCAGAAATGCACACGGTTCCATTTATTCTAAATACAGCTTAATCGGTCATACTCCTTATGCATGTTCTCAGAGAACTTAAAGGAGAAGTCCACTTTTTAGCAAGTGGGGCCTTAATTGTGATGTAAACTTAAGTGTACTGGACACCTATGGTACTTTTTGGAGATTTGGATCCTTCCCTGAGATATTTGTTTCAAACGCCAAACACCAAAACGGCATACATGGAACAGTCATGTAAGGAAGTAGCTAAAACAGCTAAGTCATAGCAGTCATTAGCAACACGACAAATCGGAGCTCTGGCTTTTCAGTAGTTTAAAAATGGGTCAGTGGTCAAGACTGAACAATGTCCACACGTGCACCACCAAACACTGTCTGTCTGTGAACGATCAGTAGCTTGCTGTTCAACGCCCCTCTGCTCCACAGCCTGTCTCTGCCTCCTCCTTTAGCTTTGTTAGCACGCAGCTCAGAGAGTTTGATGAGTGTCAATCTTCCCGCCCCACACTTACAGCACATCTCTCCATGCCACCTCGTTGGCCATTTTTGGGCTTTCCGGCAGCAGTGACTGGAAAACCGGCGTTAGAAGTAGCGCTGTTAGTTAACGGCACTACTTTTTCAGTAACGATGTAATCTAACTAATTACTCTGCTCATCGTTACAACGCCGTTACAGTTACTGACGTTTACTGACAGCGCGTTACTTTAATACGATTGGATTCTTTATTGTTTTGCGCAAACCGACCTTTCACG
>JAVQJG010119942.1:0-12039 GCA_036024015.1 Craterocephalus amniculus
ACCATCCAACCAATCAGAGCCCTTCCCTTCCACCATCCAACCAATCAGAGCCCTTCCCTTCCACCATCCAACCAATCAGAGCCCTTCCCTTCCACCATCCAGCCAATCAGAGCCCTTCACAGCCCCTGGCTTTAAAGCAGAATTAAGAAAACCTGTTTTCCATGAAAACCTTCATTCAGAATTAATATTTCCATGTAAACCAGAAGAAGAAGATCTTAGTTCTGAATTAAAAACCATACTGTAACCGCGGCCCGTGTCTGCGTGTTCCTACCTGACGGAGGTGACCATGGCCCCCCCGCCGTCCTGGGGCTCTGCGTGGTATCCGTTGGAGACGGCCCAGCGTGCTGATTGGCTCAGGACGTACTCGGACCTGCTCCCGGGTATCGTGGTCCTCAGCGGACTCCCTCCCGTCCCAGCCATGGCTGCAGCTCCGCGTGCGGCGCGCCCCCCGGCGGGGAGCCCGTCCTCCGCGCCGTCGGCCCCCGCCTCGGCCCCCTCCTGCTCCTGCACCGTGGCCAGCTCCGGCTCCAGCGGCTCGGGCCCCTGCAGCAGCGCCCTCTGCTGGATGAGCGGCGTGAGCGGCGCCTCGAAGCTGACGCAGCTGTCCGTCTCGTCGGTGAGCGACAGGACGTCCAGCGAGTCCAGGCTGCTGTAGCAGGTGCCCCCCCGCAGCAGGGCCGACTCCACGATGCGCTCGAACGTGGAGCTGAAGCCGTCCTTGTTGTCCAGCTTGCTTTTCTCCCTCTCCTCCTCCCACTCTTCGTCCTCCTCTTCCTCCTCCCGAGCGCCGACCTGCTCCACAATCTGCTCGAAGGCGGAGCTGAAGCTGTCCTGGTTCTCTGGGTCCCCCCCGTCTCTCCGGGCCTCCTCCTCCCCCTCCTCCTCCACCTCGGCGTCGGCCTGTTCCACGCTCGTCTCGAAATTGGAGCTGAAAGTGTCTAAATGTGTCGCCTGCTCCTCCGCTCCTTCGTCCTCCTCATCCTCGTCATTCCCACCGATGCCGTTCGCCAGTCTGCAGCGAGAGGAAAGAAGCATCAGAACAGAGACTCCAACGTTTCACAGCTTCCTTCTTACCGCAGCAGAGGTGCAGCAGCGGGGGCGGAGCTACAGGAATCTGATTGGATGCTTCACAGGAGGGGCGGGGCCTCCCAGCTTCGCACTTCCACCTTGTGACCCTGCATCGTGCCTTCGGCGTCCGTTTTAACCCTCGTGGACGCTGGCCCCGCCCCCTCTGCTCCCTCAGTCCGTATCTATGCAGACTTCGCCGAAGCGATTGCAGCAAAAAGTGGGAAAATGTCGATGTTTGATGATAGTTTAAAAAAAATGTCTTTTCAAGTGTAAGCACAGAAATATTTCCTCTTTTACTACAATGTAGGTGTGATGTAATGTTCCACGTCTTCTTGTTTAGTGTACGAACCATCGGCGCTGTCAGCCTGCACACCGGAACCCTTAGGCCTGGGATATACTTATGGAACACCAAATGTGCCATAATTACGCAGCTTTCTAACATGAGAAAAAACACACGTTTTTTACGCCCGCAACACAGGAGACAGCTTTGAAAATGCCGTAAATACACTAAAAGTGCAGCGTAAATTTTTTACGCCGTGCTGAAGCCCTTAAACAACGTGTTAGAAAGTGGCGTAATTCTGGCACATTTGGCTTTCCACATATACTTGCTGTGTATGAAGCGCTCTTTATGGTCTGTGAACATACTCGCTGTAAACTACAAAGGCACAGAACGGTTGATACTGGAGGCCACCACTAGGGGGAGCAGCTATGCAGCACTGTACTCTGAAAGTTACGAGTTGCCGGTTCATTATATTTTCGGGATTTTTCCCTTAACAACGAGTTGAAAATGGACTTTGGAAACGTCTACTACGTGCACTCTTCGTAGAGGACGGTGGGCAAGTTTTACAAAACTGATAGTTGTTTGAAATTTCACATATTATGGGATGTCTGGAGCGTAACTGGATCAGCGCTGCTTTCTACGGTAACGTTATTCCCTGCTGGACAGACGGAAGCAGCAAAGCTTGTGCTGATTTCAGGTTTTCTGATGTTTTTTCTCTGCGTTTCCTGTTCTGACCCATAAAAGAAAACGGTTTCTGGCTCTTTCAGCAGTTTTTGCTGCTCAGCTCATTGAGTCGCAGCTTGTTGACTATCAGTTTAGAAAATGCGAGTGAAGCACATTAGGCTAATTATGTGCTGCATGGGACCCACACTGGGAAACAATCAGCCATCACTAATAATCTGGAAACATGCAGACGGTTCTGCTGCTTTTCACTAACCGCCCGGCTGGTTGAGATGCTTCCACGTCTTCATCCGCCGCCCCCTCCTCTTCCTCAGCTCCATCCTTTGTGTGCTGATGCTCCTCTTCACAGACCCTCTCTTCCTCTTCTTTCCTGTCCACCTTTTCCCCCGCCTCTCCTCTGAGCTCGTCCTCCGTCTTGTCCTTCGGCCCGTCTTCGCTGTGCGCCTCTGCCGGCAGCTCGGCGGCGCTGGAACCGGCCTCCGCGGGGTTCTCGGGTGCGGTGGGAGAGGGCAGAGCCTGCCCCTCCTGGGTCATGGTGGCCTTTCACCGAGGCGGGGGCCGACTGTCCACACCGGAGCTTTTAGAAGACACAGAGAGGAAAATGATCATGTGATGCAGAAAGAAACCAAAACAAGCATCTACAAGGGTTTTGTTATTTTTCAACTCAGTTAAATGAAAAAACAAAGTCATTATAATTTCGTAAATTTATCTTTATAAAGACTTTTTTCAGTCTCGAGTTGTTATGAAGAATTTGGCCTTTTCCTTACTGGAAGGGGATCATTTAGCAGACAACTATTTCTAGCTGAATTATACAGTGTGTGTGCTGCAGAGACACGCATACATCCAGAACTCTCTGTCGTCTGCAGCAGGTGATCCCAGAACAGTGGTGAAAGGATGGCAGGAGCAGGTAGACAGATTCGTGTTTAATGAAGCCAACGGAGTCGTGTCAGGATGCTCTGCTAGTTCATTGGCTCTGGATCGATGTGGAGGATCCTGCTTTCACTTTGCTGTCTCTGAACGCTGATGCTGCCTCAGGGCCGGAGCTAGAGGGGGGGGGGCCACGGTGGCACGGCCTCTGACATCTGATTGGAAAATATCATTTTACAGAGAGACTGTTTTCATCATGATTTATCCTTTTTATTATCAGCATCGGCCGATACAAGGGCCGATACCACGGCAGTCTAAATGTAAAACAAACTGTCCGTGTGTGTGTTCATAAAGCAGCCTCCCAGTATCTGTCTCACAATAACCAATTAAATAAAATAACCTGCTTCTGTAATGATGATGGGGATGTTTTCCAGAGACTCCCATCAACATTCTCGGATTATTTCCATTGAATTTACTATTTGTTAAATAATGTAAAAAATAATACAAGGGTTGGTGGATGTTTCCTATCAGCGGTTTATAGTATAACATAGCTGTAAATATATGTACTGTATCTATATCTATATGTCTCTGTATATCTATATACACACAGATACATAGATATAGACATATAGACATACAGTATATGTATATTGTTCAAATTGTTCTTAAAGTTCCTTATTTAAATTCTACAGTGTTCTGTTTCTTAGTTTCTTAAGTATATAATTATACTTAAATGAAATATAATATAATTCTTATAATTAGTAGAAGTATTTATCTTTGTGTACAGTATTTACGTATCTTGTGTGTATATTCATGTTCTTATTTCATATATCACCGAACATACCAGGTATCGGCTTTTCTAAGCTCCCAATATCAGCATCACTCCCAAATACTCCATATCAGCTCATCTTGCCCATTTCTCTTTCTTCTCCTTGAACCCAGCTTGTGATAAAGCCCCCCACCCTCTGCCCCTCCCCACCCCCCCATGTGTAGAAGTATTTACTGCATGCATGTTTTTTAATGTGTTTTTAAAGCTGGCAGAAGCTTTTCTTCCATCTCCACTGAGGTTGAAGGGTAAATGCTAATGACTATTATCGCTCTGCAGAGCCAGTTTTTTGCAGCCTAAAGCTGGCTTTGATGTGTTATTCTGTTTTTTTAGTTAAATGAAAAGAAAGATCTATTTGATGGGGATAAAATCTTTTCTTTTATTATTTATGTGATTGTAAAGTGAGTGTGGTTAGAGAGCAATCAGTGAATGTAGTTGCAAAGGCCAGAGCTGTGCTGCAGACTGCAGCCGGGAAGCAGCCCGGGAAGTTCAGCCTGATTCATCGCAGACTCAGACACTCTGGGCCTCAGCTCTGCTGAATCATCTGCAGCTAGGGACTTGTAGACTGACTGCAGTAAAATATTTACTGCTATTCAAAGCTGACGGCATGCAGATGCAGGTACAGACCAAGTTAGGCAGAAATGAGCATCCTTAATCTGCCAGGAAAACTCTGTGGTCTCAGGAAATGTCGAGCATTTCTGAGTCAAACTGTGCAGAAAAGAACAGGAGGCTAGAGGAGAGAGGAAGAAACTGTGGCGTAGGACGCCTCAGGATCACTTAATGTTCCTATCTGAGCTGCAAAATGATGATGCAAATGATGCAGAAGCCAAAGAGAGACACACACGTCTGCAGCTTCCGGTTAAAGCAGAACATTTTCCCCCGTTCAGGTGTCATGTTGTCACAGCAACGCTGCCAGGTGGATCCTGTTATTCCAGCCAGCTGAGACACTGACATGAGGAAAAGCGTCTTATGTGGCTGGCAGAGCAGCAGCACTTCAGTGTTTTGGGGTTTTCAGTCTGAACTCAGAGGACACTCTGGCTGATTGCTCAACAAACTCTCCCCGGATCTATGAGCAGTGATTGGCCCACTCATGCACTCTTTTTTCAGTTTTAGTAATCAGTTTCAGATTATTCCATCTTCAGAAACACCATCGAATGCAATCTGTAGCTGCATCATGGCCGACGGAGGAAAAAGTGCGTGTCAGAGTCATAAATCTAAAAGCATTTCTGGCCTTTAAGTCGTCCATGGATTAGTTTGAGCTGAGCTTCCGATCTCAGAATAATCCCAAACTTGGGTGCTGAAAATCGGAGAGGCCTCTCTAACCTGCGTCTACTGCGGTCCCAGCACCATTTGCATGCGCTAATGCTATTCCACAAAGAGGAATTTGCACGTGTTAACATGCAGTCAAATTTTCAGGCGTGCACGTATGAAACAGTGACACATCGCCATAAATGGAAACAGCAAACGGTTACGAAAGCAGACACGATAAGTGGGAATTGTGTTTCTCCTCCCCGTGTCTCCTGTGCCCCATTTTCCTCCCACTCAGGCCTCTTCATCTGTTCTACATTATGTTTCTCTGCTGTCTCGCAGTTCAACTCGCTCTTTTCTCCATCTCGGCATCTCATTCAGAGGTAATTGAGCTAAATGGATCTTATCCAGTGGAGAAAAAAGAGGGCTTAGGAAGTGAGAAGTGCTCTGAATCCGGCTGCTGAGGAGAGCGAGCAGATGTGCTCAGGCATCCGTCGGTGGGACGGAGGAAACCAAAAAATGCGGTTATAAAACCGAGTGTGTCCCCAAGTTTTTGTGTTTCTGTTTATCCAATCAGGAAAGACTGAGAGCATTCCTCCTCTGTCAGCAGAACACAGAGTCTCTTAAGCCTTATCAATTTCCTTTAACTGCAATCAGACCACATGCCAATCATGTGAACACATATGCTGGAGTCCCCCAGTCTGAAAACATAGAAACCACCAAACCAGATAGAAAGGCCCCGTCACCACCAGATAAACCTTCTCTGCCTCTTGTGCTGGTTTTATTCTTCTGCCTGAGTTTCTGCCTCAAACAATCCACAGAACGGACACAGATGTGGGATAAAGTATTGATCTGTGAGACTGTGCCGCAGTCCCTGATAAGCATGGCTGCTCTCCACCGGCAGCTAAAACTAAACAATGAAACCAAAAAGCTGAAGCTGCTTCATATTCATCCAGTTTTATTCAAAGATCATTAAAACACGAGAAAATCTGATGGGAAATTTATTCATAAAAAACTGCATCAATTTAAAATATTAATATGAAAACTGATGATTTAACATAATTACAGCGATCCACCTGAAAGCACTTTTAAACGTGTTTTTCTCTGGTTTCCCATCAGAGCCGGTGGTCTGCCTCATATCTGTAGTTCTTTTAAACAAGTTATAAATATCAGAAAATACAGTTTCTAATGATTTAATCTCTCCGGCTTCCTCTGTGAAGCGTTATCAGTGAGTGTTTGTCCTCGCTCACGGTGCAACCCCCACTTTTCTCTGAGTGTGTCAACCACATGGCGACCTTCAGACTTTCTGCAACTTCTCCTCATTACATCAGCTGAAACGAAGCAGAAGCGTGTTTCGCTGTGTCAACCGTAACATGTTCGCTGTTTTGGCTATGTGTACATTTTTATTGTTACTTGTACATTTTGATAACTACACAAAAAATTTCAGTTTGTTTTAAACAAATGCTAACCCTTTTACCAGAACCTTTTTAATTAACAACATTAGTAACCAGGGCTCAGTCAATAAACAAGATATTCTGAAATGGTTGATTAATAAATAAGAATCATTTTCCAGCTTCATATCTCCCCAACATTCTCAGACTAGTTTAATCTGCAAGTTTGAGAACCAAACCCAAAAGGTGATTTTATGTGAGAACATGTAATTCATTCTGTTAGTTTATAAGAACTGGAATTAATGAATTATCATTAAAGTGTAGGCTACCAAGCGACCATAAAAATACATTTGTTCCTGCAGCATCTGGCTTGGAGCATCACATTTCGGCTGAGTCCCGCTTTACACACAGCGACATATCCTAGCAACCGGATTTCAAGACGCTGGCTGTCCTCAGCAAAGTAATACGAGAAGACGTGATTAGAGCGAAAGACAGGGAGAAAGTGACAGAAAAAGAATGAAGAGCCCACATCAGACAGATTTTAAGACCTGGAGAGGTACAGTGGGATGCAAGACAGATGCTGGATTAGCCGTCGTTAGGAGGAATTATTCAGTTTAACCACTGTATGAAACGCAACACTCAATTAAAGGGAAAGATTCCTCAGAACATAAAGATCAGGTCTGATCAGATAAGTAAGAATGATGAAGTGTTTTTTTGGTGGATTCAGTTCGTCTCTGGAACAAAACTACACATCCAAGTCTGCTTCCTTCGCCCACATAAAGCCTAATTGCATGTGTCATGAGTGACATCATGTTGTCCACGAAATAATGTGAAAGAAAAATGATACATTAATTCTACAGATAAAACTCTCTGGCTCCCCAAATTAAACCCTAAAGCCCCGGAAGGACTGTTTAGTATGCAAAATAATCATGATAAATGTAAAATCTACATAAAAATAATCAAAACAAAATATTTGGTAATGGTGGCTCTGCTAGTTCAGTAGCGCTGCTACAAACACAAAGAAGCAGAAAATGGTTCATTCATTCCGGTTATAAATATTTTTGTATCGTTGATCTAAATGAGGAGATATTATTATCTACACTGATTTATGGGGAATTTGTTTTATTAATACAAAAATAAAAAGAGAAACACCGATATAGCGCCGGTTGGGTTGTAGCACATCCAGACCAACCAGCAGATCAGGATTCTGTGGAGAGGATTACTTCCAGCAAAAATCCAGTTGTAGGTTTTTGGTCATAAGATGATGCGGAGGGAATAAATTATATCCGTATAATATAGGAATATTATGTATTGAGGCTATAATCTCCTTACTCTTTCATCTGTCTGTTTGTAAATCATTCTGAAAGCAGCTCTGCCTGCTCACACTGGCGCTGAGCATTGCTGCTCTACCTTTTTCCTACGTTTTAGTGGTGGAGCAAGCCACCAATTGACCACTTTCAACTTGTCTGACCTCATTACATCCAAAGTGCTGCCCACAGTCATTCTAAACAAAAAGGTTTGTGCACAGCTCTATTGTCTCCGCGGCGTGCCGCCATGAGGGTTCCTTAGTAAAAGTGGTGTGAGGCATACGGTGCTGATGCTTCAGCGCACTCACTGACAACAAGCCCATTACTCCATTTTTTAAGATGCAAATTATCCTGACCGATATGGAATTTTTGGGGCTGATAATGATATTGAGGGTTTCAAAAACACATTATTCAACTAACATTAAAAACAATAAGATCTTTTTTTGATTCAGAAAATGAAACGGTGGGTGTGAAACATCCAGTGTGGCGTACCATGTGTCTTAGATGTGTAAATATAACTTCAGTGGGTTAAATCTGCATCTAATGATATCAGAGGATGATGATGGAGTCTCTGGAAGATTCACATCATTAAACTGACTTCTTTTAATGGACTATTTTAGTTAGTTTAGTTATTTTATGACCAAATTAATTGTCTTTTTCTTAGATTGCCTTTTTCTTCCTTGTTTAAAACTGTCACCTTCTATTGCCTGTTTTACAAACGAAACTTAACACTGAACAAATAATTATTATAGGGTCATATGCATTGATGTATTGCCTGCGATTTTCCTTTTTTCTACATCGATTGCCATTTAAGCCAGTTTGAATCGATTTGAAATAATTTAAACATAAAGTGTCTTTACATCCCTAGATCACACACGGACAGTAGCTGCTGCAATAAGGCTTTATTTTACATTTAGACTCCCCTGGTATTGGCAGTATCGGTGGTAGGTATCGGCCCTCACACTGGCCGATACCATTACGAGAAAAACTTCAAATATCAGCTAATAAATGTGCCAGACGATGAATCGGTTAATCAGTGCTCCATTCACACGTGACCAAACATTTACAGCCTAGGAAACAGGAACAGCTGTAATAAAAAGCGAATCTGGCATCAAACCCAGCAAACAGTCGTGTAAACACAGACAACCCCCGGGATTCCCTCTAAATACTTTTCATAAGGAGCTAATTAGCAATCAAAATGAATTTATGAAGCTGCCGGCCGGACTGATGGATGCTATCTGCATACTAAGGGCGCAGCAGGAAAAGCTCGGCTGCTCCTCCCTCCTCCACACATCAGTGAGACGCTGCAGCCGCATTCTGTAAATGACCCACTGACACTCTTCATAGCACGCCGGCCGCTCTGCAGACCGCTCACACCATGCACAGAGTCACCTTTAAAAATGCTGCTGCAGGTGCAGAGAGGAAGAAAATCATGTCATCATTTCCTGCTTGAGAGCCTGCACAGGAAAGCAAGAAAAAAACGGGACTTGAACGGCTTCCAGGGTGTTTTCCTATCCGCCCGTCTACAGCGAGGCCCACTGGAGCGTTAACATCTCCTCCAAACCGCCCGACACGTCGCTTCCAGCCCAGCTCGGTCGCCTGTCCTCCCACATTTACTCATACATGCAAGTGCTCTTTAAAATGTGGCGACGCGTCTCATTTCAGGCTGATTCTCATGCTTCTAGCAGGCCTTTTCTGGCAGGTGAATGATTTATCATTTCTGCATTAATGCGCTCGACATGTTTGCAAACTAAATGATCTTTTCCACAACATTTCCTGGAGGTGAGACGACCTGCAAGGCAGCCGGTAAAACCATCGCAGGGATGAGAATAGAGGACACAGAGAGGGAGTCAGAAGAGAAAAGAAGCCTGTTGGTGGTGTGTCACGGTGTCTGACACTTCAACATGAAGACGTTTTACCTACACTGTAAAAAGAAATCTGTAATATTTCTGTTTAATTTTAAACATGGGAAACACCAATGAGATTACTGAAACAATGAGTCAATTTACATGTTTAATTGCAACATATCCACTGTTTTTTAAAAAGTAAATATAATTTTATTTCACATAAAATATCAAAATATTTATGAATTCATAAAAAATTGCATTAAAAAGCAATTTTTAAAAAGTTAAACAGCTGAATTCAAGGTTAATTGTGTTATTTTACTGAATACATAATATACACACAGTCTTCCCCCAGAGGTTAAAGACCCTGGAATGGCAACAATCATTAACCCTTTAAACTCCAAGCCTGTTTTAGTTTTTCTTTTTTAATAAAGATGCATAAGCTCAGCCCTTTTAGTCCAAATCAACATGCAGACTTAATATTTCCAGGACAGCCGCAGCTGTCAGCTGATGAGGATAAAATCATAGAAAATGAATGTATGAACAGATGCAGCAGCGTAAAGGAATTTATTACTAACAAGAACAGCCACCCTAACCCCCCCGGCCTTTTCTCAGCCAGAATCATTCTCTCAGGAAAAAATGTAAAAATTTCTAACATATAAGAAGCGGACTCTGCTCCAGACGGGCTCTCGTAACAAACCATCCAGTGTCCAGTGAAGAAGGAGAATGAGTAGAAGAAGAAGGACGTGATGGAGAGTATGGTTGGTGCTGAAGGAAAAACAAAGAAAAATAT
Source organism: Craterocephalus amniculus (assembly GCA_036024015.1). Taxonomy (NCBI): domain Eukaryota; kingdom Metazoa; phylum Chordata; class Actinopteri; order Atheriniformes; family Atherinidae; genus Craterocephalus; species Craterocephalus amniculus. The sequence goes on from JAVQJG010119942.1 coordinate 10,306, forward strand.
CTACATTCTGCACAGGATCCGACAGAAGTGCTGGGTCTGCTTGACTTAAGTGCAGTTTGAATGCAAACCAAACCCCAGAAAGGCAGGAAATTCTTCAGAAATCCCATCAAACCAGACGATCCCGGTGTGAATTCCCCCCAAAATCAGTTTTACGGCATCAGAAAGCTTTATTATCTATCCTGCATCATGCATGGAAAAACCAACATTTTCCCGGTCACACAGTATTTTTCTTCCTTTCCTGATTGGACGTCGCCCTCAATTTAAGCTCTCTGATTGGAGGAAAGTTGGACAGGAAGTAGCTTCATCCTAGTTTCTGGGTCCAGCTTGGTCGCTTAGCAACATAGTGACAGCGATCTTTTGTTTAACAAAAATAAAAAATGTTATCATGGATCTAACAGCCTAATAAAAGAAAAGCTTGTCGTTAAAAGTAAAGCTACAAACTGCATCTTTAATTTGTCATTTTCCTGTAAATCTAATGCTTCTGTTCTGTATTTTGCTGGCATCCAGCTGCCAGATTCTTTTAGGTTTTTTACAGTGTGGGAGGCTCATGGTTGCACTGGGGGGAATAAATTACAATGGATCCAGACCAGACATGTTAATGTCTGTAATTAAGATAATAATGACTCTGCTTTGGGGGCAAAAAATAAGAAGCAATCCAACACCTGCTTCAAACAAGCCCCTCCACCCAGAAGAAGCAGGGAAAGTGTGCGATCTGCAGACCAGCAGCCCGGCCAAGAAATCACTACATTTCTTTAATATTCTCCTTTGTAGGTTGTTAGAGTCCCTGGGTGGTTCGTGGAGGGTTTGGGCACACATCATGTCCTTAAAAACGTTTCTAATCGCATCTTCCACCTCGTTTTAGCGGCTCACAGCATAGTTCAGCTTCTGAGAGGGAAGGATGCTCAGATGTAAGAAGTCACGGTGAGTTTTATCCACTCACACTTCAACAGACAGAAAGACCAGGCTTCGTCTCGCGCACTAAAATGTGTGTGAATGTGTGCGAAAAAGAGAGAGAGCAGCGCGAGACAGCCATGTTCTCCCAGCCTCCTCTAGCCAGTAACCATGGCAACGGGATGGCTGGGAGACACGGCTCCGGCTCGATGGAGGCCGGTGTCTTTTCTTTCCCTCTGAACAGACCTTGGTCGCGTTTCAAGACCTGCTTGTAAAGCGGAGGAAGCGCGAGAAACACGCGCACGGAAACACGCACCTCCATTAAAAGGAAAAAATCCCACGGCCCGCGCGCTGTGAATCCCTCAGCCTACATCAGCCCCACGCGCGCGCGCATAAACAGCAGACTGCGGGGCTGTGCGCGCGGGGCTCCCCTCAGAGCTCCCCGCAGACGCAGCCGCGGTTCCCGGGCAGTTCACACCGGACGCATCGCTGCAGCCCGGCTCCGCTCCGCATCCATCCGCGGTGAAACGCAGCCTAACGGCCCGCCGGAGCCTGGCGCGCGCGCGGCTCTGTACTCACCGGGAAACGCGTCCTGTCCGGCCGAGAAGGAGCTCAAACTCCCGGGCTGCGCCTCCACATCCACGCGGGGGGGGTGGGGGGGGTGGACACTGACACACGGCTGTTCTTTTGCTGTTTTCCCTCCGCGTCACTATCTCTCTCTCTCTCACCGGTATGCGCGTGCGACAGCTGTTCACGTCCGCCGCCGACAGACCGAGCGAAGCTCGTGTTGCTGTCTCGCGCCTCTGCGCGCTGGCTGGGCTGGTCGGTAATAGGAGGGGGGGG
>JAVQJG010119959.1:0-11862 GCA_036024015.1 Craterocephalus amniculus
TTTCATAAATCATCAAAGTCATAATTATGAAATTGAAGGTTTTAATAACATAAATCACAGTGAAAACAAATATTCACAATAGTGTTGCATTGGACATGTAGTGGACTATCAATAGAGTCTTACAGTACTATAAAATCCCATTTTTAAATATAAAGGAAAGTAAACAAGTCAAAAGCAAAAAGTAAGTTAAAACCAATAAAGATGTTTTTTACAAGGGATACCCCCAACTTTTGGCCACTCGGGGCACTTAAACTTGTAATATCCCACAGGCCACACAACACTGTCTCAAAATGAAACTTTCTCCATCCATGTTTTGGAGTTGTGCTTGTAGACAACTTTGACCAGCTGATAGTGGAGTACTTTGGAATAAGGAAAAACTGCCTAAAACATTACTATAAATCATATTTTTGGATATCGAATTAAGTAGTAACTTTGGTACAACTCATTTCAACAACTTATTGTTATGAAAACGTCTACATTAGCCCTTAGATCTTGGGACATTATGGGTAGTGCTGCCTCCTACTGAACAGCGTATGAAAACCACACAACTAAACCAAGGCAGGTGCATATTGTTAAATTAAAGGAAATGCATTAATTGCATAAAAGCCATCCTCATTTGCACAAAATGTTTAGGGAGTCATGGTAGCTTTGGTCTGTAGCAGATTAACCTGGACCTATTTAAATACAGTTATTTACTCACCCAGACAGTTTTAGTGTAACTCGAACTCCTTCGGGAGATATTTATATCGTCTCGCGAACAGCGTATATCCGATATAATGGGAGTGAACAGGGCCAGCTTGCGCAGCCTCTAAATAAGTCAGTTTCTGCCACAAAACTAAATTTTTGTGGTGATCCGTCATTATTTACAGCCATTATAGGTGATGCGACCCGGACGTGATGTCATCGCAATCTTTTCTCCAAGTTAATGGCTGTAAATAATGATGGATCGCCACAAAAATGCAACTACAAGTCGCATGGAGCTCACAGAGAGATCGGACCAGTGATTCATAACAACACATTGGTGAAATGAAGGAGTTTTGTGGCTAAAATTGCCACATATTTAGAGGCTACGTTAGCTGGTCCTGTTGAATCCCATTATATTGGATGTACGCTTACGAGTGGATCTAAATATCTCCCGAATGGGTTCGAGTTACACCAAAACTGTCTGGGTGAGTAAATGATCGTATTTCATGCTAGAGAAAAAGGGGTCCATGTTAAAAAATCCAAACTTATCCTTTAACAGTAAAAAAAAGATACAAACATACTGTATTCTGCTACGTTCTTCAGCTGATCAGGCATTGACTGCCATTTTTTTAAATAAACTTTTGAAAGATTTGAAAAAGTTAATCACATTTTGGTATGTTTGCAAAGCAGAAAAAGAACTAACTTAAAATTGTAATACTACTGTGGCAAACAGAGAGTGGGTTTTGTATCCACACTGCTCAACATGACTCCAGCGAACAATTTTTTTTCCATGGTCTACTCTTGTCCTTTTCTCTGTAGCGACCCCTTTCCTGTGTTCTCTTTCTGGCCTCCTCAGACATTGTTTTTCACCTTCCTATTTCATTGCACCATATGAAACTTTAGAACCAAGAAGAGTAAAAAAAAGTAGTACAAAGGAGAGCCTTCTGTGTTTATAGAGGGGGAGCTGTAAAGCAAAGTGCTCCAGGTCACAAGATCCCATGAGAGATGGATTCTTTCCTGCACTGTTGCAATGTTTTCGAATAAGGCAGCCCCCTCAGAGCACCAACATGCATCAAGCACTGTATATGTCCCCAGAAATCATCCATTATATTCACATTAGATTGATATTCGGTTCAGAAGTATCCATTTAATTCCTTTAAAATTTTAGTTTTATAATAATAAACTGAGAAAGATGAGATGAGAGGGGATTTTATGTCTAACTTATAGTAAAAAACCTAAAAATGGATAGCACTTTACATATCTTTCCCAAAATTTAAATAATAGCAATTTTAATCAATGTCTAGTGTCAAAATGACTTAATTTCTTAACACAACTATTTTTTAAAAAACAAAAAGGAAAAAAAGGGGGTAAAAAGTTCAAAGTATTTAAATATAAATCTTTGGTGCTGGACAAAAACATTGCAAGGGGCAACAAAAATATTATTATTGTCCCCTTACTTTTGTAATGAACTTTTTGGACTGTCACCAAGAGTGGTCAGTGACAGGCCATATGGGAAGAGATCCAGATTCAACAAAAAGCAGCTGTGACTCAGGAAATAGCAATAAGAGAGATTCTCAGACTTACTATAGAAACACCTCTGGGAAATGTGGGAAATTTATGGCATCATGGTTGACGCATGTGAACCAGACATTCTTCCTTAAGAGGGGACACTGAGTAAAAGTAAGGGGGAGTTTGTGAATAACCAAGGGACATTCAGACCTCTATTGATTTGTATTACTGACAGAATTTGTGATTTGTATTTTACTCATACTGATATGTTTTTAAGCAATATAAATTTCAAGTTGGGATTGGGAACAAAATGGTTCGGACATGGACAGTGGAACAGCAAAATCCTGACTTCAATATGAAAAATCATAATAATAGACTTTCCACTAATACTAAAGAACAAGATGATGTTTCTACAGACTTGCTTCATATGAAAAAAGAATCCCCAGGATTTTGCTTTGAGTAAATATTCATTCCTTACTGTTATCTTTCTTGCTTTCTCACCCTCCCTCTGCTCTCTGTTGGCTTTAGCCCACAGCTCCTATCGGAAGGTGTTGGGACGATAAGAAACAGACAGTCTGAGAAGCAGGGAGAGGCAGGAAGGGAGCAGAGAGGAAGAGTGATGAGGCCTTTACAGCTGTATGTTGTAGTGTACTCTCCATCTATTTGTGATTTCCATATGTTCTAAGACAAATCCTATTTTATAGAAAGCACACATGTCATGCACAATTGCACATACATAGCTACATGGTGTTATGAGGAGCTGTTTGAATTATTCAGAATTACCCTCCAATAGACATGCGTAAAACTTATGTCATATGAAAATAATTTGCGCACTATAGGGAAACCGCTCATACACTATAGCAGGGCTACTCAACTACATCTTTAGCTGGGCCAGATTTTCCGACATACAAATTCAGAGTTTCAGAGTTTTTCCTCACTTTTTGGCTACTTGTTACTTTTTGAATCCTTGATTCAAGTTACCGAACAAACTTAAAACAGAATTTCAACAGATACTTTTGTTCACTTCTCCTCTGTAGTATGTTGTCGGACATTTGTTGAGACTATCAGAGTACTTCAGTGTGTTAGACACAGGAACGGTTGCCCGATACTTAGTATTAGCTGCTAGCTGGCTGCCAGGTAAATACTGGAGCAATCTTGAATGTTCCTTTCTCCATAACTCACATGTATGAAAGGAAATAGGAAAACAGAACCCAGGTTAAAAAAAAAAGTGAAGTTCTCCTTCAAGCACACTATCTATCATTTATGTCGAACCATAAATAAATTCATATTTTGACTGGAATCTCCAGAGAGGATGTTTGAGCAATAGTTAGCAGCAACAATCAACAACTTGTTCTCCTCTAACCTGAGGTGGGAACTTACATATGGTTGTATCATTTAGGGCTGTCCCCGACCCATCGATGAATCAAGGTAATCGATTCAGTAAATACGTCGATTTAAAAAACATGCATCGAGGCAACTGAAAAATAACAGCAAAAAAAAGACTTGCTCTTATTTAGAAGGGAAACCGGAATCAGCTATGTTGCGAATGTGATTGGTGGAAGCCAGAGCAGCCACAACAAGCTAAGATGCCAACATGCAGAGAGAGTGAAACTGAGAGGGTAAATCAGAATCGGGTAGTGAAGCATCAACAAGTAGGCTACAATTCATGGTCCACCATGTCATCCACGAGCACTTGCTTCAAAGGTGCGGCACTTACTTTACCAATGCTGAATTACATCGTACTCTGCCAGCTCTGCAAAGTGAAAATGACATTTCACAGAAGTAGGACTGCAATGAACGCACATTTGAAGCGTAAACACCCAGGAGCACTTTTACAGCAAAGCTCTGTAAGTCGACTCGAGTTTATTTTTTGTAATCATGACACATTCAAACATTAACACAGGTAGTATTTATGATGGTGTAGTCTTTTACCATTTAACAGCTTCTCAATCATTGACATCTTCACTGCCAGATTTAAATTAATTTAAGTACCGCAACTCACTTGCTTAATATTGTGTAGAAAGTAGACTAAACTAACGCTACATGCTATATGTTATGTTGCTTCTCATGTGAAGTTACTATATGGTAGTGTTGTGTGGTATTTATGATTATTATTGCAACTACTCAAATTTTACACATTTATATTTCTGTAAGAGGAAAAAATATGTTAGAAGTGCCTCAGAATTCAGCTTAACTCCTTTTCATTCAAATTGAACTATGAACACATATTTGTAAGATAATTTTTGTTAAGACTGGTTTAGAGTGCTGCTAAACTCAGTTGAAATTGCACAAGATTTTTAGTAATCAATAAAATGTTGAAAGTTGAGAACGTTTTTGGTATTTGTTCTGGGTAAATTCTTTTTCACATTTATCAAGCACAAAAAAAATCATCACATAATTAAATTAATTGAAAAAACAATTGAATCATTAGATAAATCGATGCATCGAAAAATTAATCGACAGATAAATCGATTCAGAAAATAATCGTTTGGGACAGCCCTGGTATAATTATAATATTTTTTATGTTGGCCTTAAAAACCTACATATAAAGTCATTCTTGTCCAGGCCTGATCTCTTCTCAGGTCAATAAAAACCAAACACCAACCTTCAAACCCAACAAGTAAATCTTATGCTCAGTAACAGTGTCTGAAAGGCTAGCAAACATTATCTGTTGTATGTTGTTTATCGTTTGCAATCCAGACCTTTTTTGGGGATGAAATGGTCGTCCGTCCCCAAAATTGGTCCGTGCTGCACCTGGGTTTTCTATTTTCGGTTACCACAGTTTAAAGTGTAGCGCTGACAGAATCATGGCCGTCAGTTGAAGACCCCTACATAACTCTGAAATGTTCTCATACATTATCTGAAATTACCTCTCATACACTATACTGAAGTCCTTTCATACTATACTAAAATCATTCACACACCATAGAAAAATTTCTGACATCACATTTCAGTTGCGTGTACACACAACCTTCTACTAGTTTGTGTGAGAAGCAATTTTCATTTGAAATGGAAGTCAAAAGAGGAGCACATTTTCAAAAAAACAAACAGGAGAAGAAGTTTGGGGGACACGATTTATGCTGTGCTAATGCCTGAATGCAATCTCAGTGAAGCGGGTGCCGTCTTCCAATATTACACTGGTATCAACACAGACTGTCACAACCTTGTTTAATGCGACAGCAGCTGGACAACCAACAGTTGTGAGTTTAAGGACACGCTATAGCCACCTAGCATAATTCAGGCAATTGCTGTGCTCTAACTACAAGCCCTAGACAGCGGCACGAGTTATGTCCTGTAAAATACTCCAAAGCATATGTCGTCCACTGCTGTTGAGGTCTTCATTTGACAAAACTGTATAATCTTGATGGCCTGGAAGAAAAATAAAAAGATTCAATTTTGTTTATTTTAACTTGACATGTTGACTAACTTGTGTTATTATTTTATCATACTATTTTATCAGGTGTGAACCTCCACTCGTCATCTTTAAAATATCTCTGGAATTGTGCAAGACGGATTCTACACATAAGCAATTCAAACTCTGTTGAAGCTATTTGGCACAATGTAATGCAGTTTTAACATGTAAAATGTAAAAAACACAGGTGTTTCTGAATCATTCAAAAAGGTTTGCTAGACAGCTTTTGAAAGTATCTCTAAAAAAGTCTATCAAGGCCTTCCTTTTTTTACAATATTTGCCATTTTTCTGTGGCCATCATCAGTAGTAGAGCCAAATTCTGATCCAGGGAATATCTCATGTTTTGCAAATAAGCTTGATTAAATCATTTGCAGAGTGACAAAGTGGTATTGGGACCAGTCCAGAACAAAAAATTGTCTCTGAAGCTTCACTGTATGGCGCCTGAGGGGTGGTTTCTGTTTCAGTGTAAGCATGCGGTCAGCCACTGGATATGTATGAGGTGATTAGAAGAGGTTTATGGAGGAGAGAGATGGGAATATATCATCCCAGAAAAAGTCTCTTTGGCAAGTCCTTCTCACTGTAAAGATCTTGTTGTGTACCACTGATTGGAGAGCTCAGAGGTAGAGATTAAGTGTATTTTGTTATTAAATATTGGTTGAATGTGCTCAAGTATACCCATTGCACAATTGTGTTTACACTTGCAACCGTAAAGTCAGAGTCATTGGATTTAAAAAAAATCAAACATAAAAAGCAAGCCAAACTGAACCTAATCTGTATTTCATGACCCAATACTGATATTCATTTTTAAAGCATTTCATGGAACGGATGACATGTCTATACATCCCTGATTATTCATTGATTCTAATCCAATATCCATAGATCTGGAGCTGCATAGCTCTCACAGGATAAACTGCCTATCCAGCTAAACCAAAATGAGGAATAAATGGCATAATGCAAAGCAGCAGAGTTGGCGCATGCAATTCTGGGAAGAAAAAGTGTGAAAATAAAACAGGGCTCCTTTGTAAGATAAGCCTTTTGTATGTGGTGCATCACTGTCTCATCTGCAGTGTGTATTTTTTTTACATATAACCTCTGTCACACGCCAAAGATTATTCACATACCACACACAAAAGATATTTAATCAAATGTGTCTAGAGGATCATTTTCAGGAGAAACGGTTATTATATGTTTGGTATCTTTCCAAAGATCACCTTCCCTAGAACTCACTAAGTTTCCAGTTGAAAATCACCTTGATAATGTAATATGCTTAGAGGAAAAGCTCTCTTATGACATTGTAAATCTGAAACTGAACTGACCTTCCAAAAGTTTCGTCAAGTTAGGTCGTGAAAACCCATGGCCATAACAACTGCATTTTACGCTGTGCATATTTTGAAGTTGTTCATGACAGCCAACATGGTGCTACATTCTTTGCAGACCTGTAATTTTCTTTTACACTTACAGTATTGTATTATAGGAACTGCTGTTTGTCTTTCCTCCTAATTGCTGAAAAAACAAATCACTGTATTGAATTAGTTTGTCACTTTCAAGTCCTTGATATGTCATTATGTTCAACATGTATTTAGCTATGAAGTAAATTTCAACACTTGGAAAAACTGAAGAGAGTAAAATCCTTGATCTCCTCTGGGATCTGGCTTAATAAAAAAAGGATGTTTTTTTGTTGTTTTCTTAAAAAAGGGAAAGCTATGTTAAACGGGCTGTTTCTGTTGTACTGAGCATACTTCACTGATCACTAGATTTTTTATATTGAAAGTTTCAAATGCTGAGATCAGAAATAAGACAGTTTTTTTAGTAATGGTGCAACTCTTGTTTTTCTCTATGTATTATGTTATTTGTCCACATATCTGTCTCTTTTTGTTGAATATTTTTTGTGCTGGTGTAACATATTAAGCATGTGCAAGTATGGATGGACTGGTAAAAGTATCTCCCTGAATGAATCTTCCTTTAAATAGTATATCTTTGTAATGAAATGATTCAGAACTGTGACAACATAATTTCAGTGTTTAGATGACCAGATTCAGGCAATTACAGTATATCCTTAATCTAAGAAAACGCAAAAAGGAATTTTTGCATTTTCTTAGAGTATTCAAAACCATATCTTTTGGTAACAAAATATATTTTTGTTTTTTTTAAGATGATAATAAAGACACCTCAAATGTGTAACGTGCAATATTACTTCCTCTAACTTTTTCTCTGGCTTTGTCCGAATCGTTATTTTCTTTCTCTCCTTCTCACTGTCTTTTTCTTCTCCATATCATCCTCTCTTCCAGATCTGATCATTTTCATCCAGAAAAGTCCTTAAAAGCTTTGAAAACCTTTGAAATCCTTTTATTTACCTTTTTTCTTTTGTAACAAAGGGAACCAACCAATTCTTTCAAAGATTTAATGTACTTTTATTTATGTGTAGAGTCTGGAACAAATTGTTCTGAGTACTGGTAACCAACACGGTCTCCATAAGGCCTGAAAATAATGACACTCGCTTATATTTAGTCACAAAGTCTATAGGTCATTGACTATAGCTGCATAAAAGAGATACAGCAGTAGATGTTTAAAATTTTGTTTAAAATTGGATTTAGGACATTACTTTGATTTACAGTACTTTTCAGGTGACTTACCTTTTCTTATTATTGCTCAGTCCTAATCTTAAACTGAAGCTGGCATCATCCTATAACTTCTGCTAAGTCTTCGCCCTGACACTTAATCATTTGCTTTATAAAACATTGCCTTTTGTCCTTAGCGACAAACAAATTCCTGACATTATGCCTGTGTAAACTCGTTTGCAGTTTAGGCTCTACATTACAGTATACTTCAGTGTTAAAGTTTTTCAGCATCTCTCAGTTGATACTGCGCCACAAACAAGGGACACAACAGTAGATTGCCCATCAGTTGACTAACACAAAGCCATAGAGACATACATTAATACAGTTAGATTAGTGGCCAGTCTATAATCACAAATTGGACTTGAATCTCAGTGACTCTGCATTTCGAAACAGGTGCCCTGCAATTGTGCAAGAATGCAGACCACAACCTCATCAGTTTAGTCCTTTCAGCACATAGTTCAGGAGCCTTAAGCCAATAAAGCCAAACGTATACTATTTGATACATGTGTTTCTGAGACATTTTGCATCACTTCATGGTAGAAACTTCTCTCAAAACTCTGAAGAATACAATATGAAACTTGTCTTCTGCCCCTAATGGATGCTATGAAGCAGAAGACTGTACTATGTAAATTTTGACTTGTCATATGGTAATGAATGGTAGCCCCCCTCCAAAATTGTCGTTTTCTTACACATTTTGTTAAAGGGCTAAATAAGTACTTCAGATTTTTAAAATTTGACTTTTTTGCCAGTTTTTCCTGGGTTATTCTTTGTAGAGATATGTAAATAGAGAAATACATCAAAGTAAAATGTCTTACCATTTTTAAAATGAAAGGGAAACAAAGTGCAGTGACATATCCCAGAAGTATTCAGCATATTCCCTGTGACGCTCCTCCAGCCAGAACACCCAGAGGCCCTTTAAGTTTCTTTTTGGCCTTTCTGACCTTGTTTTTTAAAATCAAGATCTAATTCACTGACTGCTTTGGTCAGTCTGTGACTGTATGTTATGAACTGCTGTCATATGGATTAAAAAAGAAAAGCAAACTGATAATTTTCTTTCCTTTTGGATTTTCTATTGCAGTATTATTAATAGTGATGCAAATCTACTCAATTCAAATTTAAAACCTGAAGTGTGGAGCCCAGAAGAAGATATAATGATATGTAAGAAGATATAATGTGTAACAGACACACATGCATTATTTTCTTTGCTGTTCTGATCAGACCAGAGTCTGAGTGACTGGCATACAATCAGCAGCATAATTTATTGATACAAACAAATCACACAATTCACTGTATGTTCTCTGTCATTAATATGCAAATGAAAATGTTGCACCTGTGTGCAGCATGTGTTTAAAGTGGTTTAGAACAAAAATACAAATCGCACTTCTGTTCAGATTGGGCTCAAAAATAGATGAGGCAGTGGTGGTCCTGAGGGGTCATATAGCATATTAAAACAGTGTGTTGATGCGTACAACTCCACGGGCCACTTGTCCTCTAGACAAGCAACCCATCGTTGTTCTTTGCCTTTGAACTTTATGCTAATTGTGTGTTTATACCTGTTTGCAATTCACAACCACATTTTGGATGTTGTTTCCCCCCATACAGACTCTCTTTGTGAACAGCTGAATGTATAATTGGCTACTAATTGGCTAAAACCGACTAATATGGTTTTCAATGCAGTCAGAACCCCATGTGATAAAAGCAAAGCCAAGCTTCTGTTTTCTTCTTTTTCCACATTATCCAAATAAAGCACTATAACATGTCTTTAAAATACATTTTAACAACTCAGAAAGATGATAATTAAAAGCTGTAGTTGAGAAGAATTACTATTAGCTTTCTCAGCGAGCACTTCTCTGTTTAAAAACGTCAACATGTAGTCAAAACTAATTTAAAAGTAATTTGAAGAGGTCCATGAAACATTGAAATTTTGCAGATATTTTACGGGGAACTACAGTTATAAACATAAAAGGTTCAGCTTGTAAATGAGCTCATAAAAGAAAATAGGCCTCACAAAGCGAGGTTTTTCAGTGTGTATGATACACTTGTCAGGCTCAACCAAGCATGCATATTTCATGGGGGCAGATACTGTAGATCTAACATCTCTTCCTCTCAAACCTCTAATACAGTCACAGCAAGTTAGTATTTAGATTTCTTCTACTGAAGCAGGATTTATGAGGAGCAGAGCGATGAGTAACCCCTCAGTGTGGGGATGTGAGTGTGTTTTCCCCAAGGATCCTCTGAGGTTTGTAGATAACACTGTGAGAAACAGGAAAAATTGAGGGACCGTGTGATGAGAAATTGGACTGAGACCCAGAGTGAAACACAGGTACAAACCCTGACAAGCATATGTTTCCTTTTCTCTGCATCTTTATTCAATGAGGTCAAACCATACCATGCATACTGTACTGTGAAAGAAAAACAAAAAAGGGAATATAACCATGAAGTTAACTGTCCACAGAGCCACAACAAATACACACATATTGGCCATCATGGTCTTAGTAGGGATTTTTCATGCATGGATCTTGAAGGGTTAGCATAGGCAGATTATCACTGCTGAGCAGTTCCTGCTAAAGTACCTTTGACATTTGAGCAGCGGCGACTGACTGGTCTGCTTCTGTTTCCTGGTCTGATCTGACCAGATGAAAACTATAAATGACAGTTTTTCACTTATTTCACTTTGAAAAAGAGATTGAACACCAGCTTTATGAAGATTTTTCTACAACACAAATTTAAGGTTATTCTTTTACCTAGTAGTAAGAGGAAAGAAAATTCAAATACATGCTGATATATCACTAATTTCTTATTTCTGTTGCCACTCACAGACACACATTCATGCACAAACACGAGGATATTCGTGCTCCTTTCTCCAAGTCATTAGTGGTGAGAACAGGCCACTGGTCCAGATTTATGCCTGTTGGAGAGAAACAAACAGGATATGGTGCTTTTTCTGCTGCACTGACTCATAAACAACTCCCAATCCATCATATGGAAACAGTTATGGAAAAACTTAAGAGGTCTAAATTAACTGTCAAGCATAGTGTGGCATTGATTTTCTTTTTTTAAAATTTAGCAAAGCAGTTTCACTGAACAAAATGAAATAAACTGTGTCTTAAAGTTTGCAAGTGATCTGCTGAGGCAGTTTAAAATGCAACCACATAATTGTAGATTTCTCAGCTAAATTTGGGAATACTGTAGACCGAAATATTTGGTAGATTTTGAAATCCTTAATTGCATAAAATGAAATGGGAGGGCACACCAAGTTGAAATTCTATCTCAAAGATATGCTCAGAGCAATTCTCAAAATGATATATATTACATTCAAAGGGTCAATTTGATGCTACAGGAGCTAAAAAAAAAACCCCAAAACAATAAAACTTTTTCAAACATGAATGCAAAATGTGTGTTTGTGTGATAAATCAGTGTTATTACCTTTTTTCTCATTCATTTTCAGAAGTTTCCCCCTGTAATTGATACCATATCAAATAATATTTGTACATAAAATACTCCATGTTTCCGATGATATATAGCAAAACCATTTGATAGATTCAGTTTATTTGCATGGTGTTTCTGCAAAGGCTGCACATCATGCAAAGTTTTATTTCAGCCACTGGAAATTATCAAATAAAATGTATGTCAATGTTT
>JAVQJG010120027.1:0-10595 GCA_036024015.1 Craterocephalus amniculus
TTTATGTCTATGGTCACATAGATTGGTCCTGGGGATGGGCGCGTTTGAATATTTCCCAGCATGCTTTGGGGCGCCGCTTGTACTGTCCTTGCTGCACCGTGAGTTAAAAGTATATGTGATCTCATCACTACCCCCCTCCATACTGATCTAAATTAAGTTCCACAATGTAATGGTTGTAAAGTTGTAAATAGGTAACGGCGGACCTGTTTTGTAGTGGAGATAACTGAATTAAGGTCATGAACGTTTCGTGAAACCGACGTAAACATGTATCGTAGGTATCGTTACAGCCCTACTGTTTACATCCTTTCACTATATGTCGTATTAAACCACAGTTATTATGATTTGTTAAGTTACACAGTGCATCACTTACAAAAATATGAGGTATCACTTTCCCCATATTAAAGTACAAATTAAATTTTTTATGTAGACTTTATTAATTTAAAAATATTAATATATGATACGCATATTATATTAATCGCATATATTAACATAACTTTGTTTTTCTGTTAGGGCAAATCGGCCGATTAATCGGCTATCGGCTTTTTACTTTTCCAAACTATCGGCATTATACTGTATCGGCCTTCAAAAATCCATTATCGGTCGACCTCTATAATCTGATACACCAAAGATAGTGTTGTATCATTACCAATGTTGTGTTTTAGTTTTGCAATTTCAGTAATCTGTTACTTCTTACTTTCTCAAATAGGGACCAATGTTAAAGAAACATATTTTAGCTTGCAGCTAACTAAGCCCTGTACATTACATCCCTGTTGTATGCAATTTCAGTTAAACTATAGTGTTTTTCCATCGAAAAGGATTTGATTGCGGTGATATTTTTCAGGGTATAAGAAGGCTTTCACTGTCACTTTCTGACACTTAACAAACTATTCCATTGCTGCATATTACTAGTCAACCTTCAGCAGTGGTGGGGGTAACACACCAGCTGCTTCCATAGTAACCTTTAATGTAAAATGTCGCTCCACAATGTTTAAGAAGGTTTAATGGATGGATGAGGATAATTACTCGATTCCCAAGCATTAGACTTTTGTTCAAGTTCAGCCTTGAGATGAGATTGCTGATATTTTTTTCCTTTCTCTGACTTTACTTTAGTACTCCTTTCCTCTTCCTAACTACCACTAACATTTCTAAAAGTGGCACTTTGTGGACTTAACATTGAAAGTCTGCAGTGTTTTGGTCCATGTGTCAATTTGGGAGTGAGGACAGGTTGGTGGAAATGTGTGTGTGTCTGCTGCAGTTAGCTATCATACAATGAGTAAGAAGTGCGTCGCAAACTTTACTGTGGATGCTGGAGGTTACTGGCTCTGCCCTTAATGCAGTACTTCTTGTCCTAGCTGTGGCCCAAAGATTAACTTACAATCAAAGCTAAAATTCATTTTCTTCCCAATGAAACAAAATAGACATCACTCTGTAGCTAAATGGCTGGTAGGATATGATCTTGTTTTTGAGTGTGCTAACTGATGTCTGTGCTTTGCTGTGCAACGGGTCCCATTTGAACTATAAAAGAAAAATGTTTTTATTATTATTATTATTATTATACAAGTTCAAAATCAAGATGTTTTATGTGTCTTTACTCACATCATGAACAGACTGATTCTCATTCTTAGACTGAGAGTCGGAGAGATATAGACAATAGCTCCTTTCCCAATAAATGTTTCTGTTGTGACTTACAAATAATTACAAGTAGGATATAAAGTTATGTCCCTGTCTTGTAAACACCATATCTGTTCAAATGTTCTAACCTGTAAAGATTAAGAAACAGCTGCAGAATCTTATTGTATCTATTGTATCATGTAAACAGGAATTCAGACCCGTGTGTTCTGAGTGTACTTTTACATTGTTCCAAGAAGGACTTTTAAAGCCTGTTATTTTTAATAAATGGTTAATGTAGAATTATTTAGACATGTAAAACACATACACAATGCTCCTTTTGTAAAGACGTAATATGCTATTAAAGTTTCTGTATTAATGCAAATTGATTTTCTCTGACTATGGATGAATATGTCCTTTTTATGCGATAAGGAGTCAAGTGAAGTGTGGAAAGCTTTTTCAAGGTTTAGAATTTTGTACTCAGTGGTTGATAATACAGTGAAGTGTTTTATTTTACCTGGTATTGCTGTTTTTGAAGCCAACCCTCTGGCATCTTACCAGTAGCTCCTAAGCAGTCAGGTGAAATTGATGCTAAGCTCAAATGGTGCCATCTGTCATTTTGACACAGGCACCGGTCTTTTAGAAATCACCTGGATTTACCTCTCTGTGCACTCCTGCTCCATCCACTCCCAGTGGTGATGCTTGTTCTGCTGAACAAACAGGAAATGCTAAAATGTTCACATTTTTAATCTAAATAAATAAATAATCTACTAAATATTTTGGACTGAAATAATCTGGACTAAAGCTGTGGTTGCCTAATAAAAAAATATAACACTTTATGAGAGGGAAAACTGACCCTATAGCCATATACTGATCCTCTAAGTCAAAGATCCACTCATCAAACAATGGGATTTTTGTTCATGACCACTTAGCACCACATCTACAATACCATGATAGTACATGCAGTGTTAAAACTACAGTATTGCTTGACCCTATCCCGGCTTCATAAAAACATAGTTATGGATATTAAAGTTACATTAATCCAGCCCATGTGAATATACTCTAAAACTATTATGACCTGGTGAAACATACACGGAGCAACAAAACATATAAACCCGTGGCAGTGATTCGTTGAGTAAGTACAGTATTACAGCCCATCCTGATGCAGTGTAACATTGTGCTTGGAAAATCTGCATGCTAAAAGCAGAACTTTTACATGGATTGGACTTTGGCACTTGAAACCAACACAAGCTTTTTTTTTTTTTGAGACTACTTAATTCTGAGCAGTTCATGTCGTGACAGGTCAAGACTGTTTAGGTTGCCTGAAAGGACCTAATAAGCACACAGTCATAATGTTATGTGTATATCTGTGCACATGTTTACAGGGCATCTTGGGTCTTAATGGGTGTGGTGAGAAAACTGCCTACTTTCATGCATTCAGAGGTTCAATGATTTATTTCTGTTCCTCTAGGGCAAAAGAACATCAAATACTTTACATGATTTTGTAAATGAATCTATAAATTTTCAATATTTGTGTTATCTCACAGGCTAAAAAGACAGGTTGGTTTGAGATGCAGTCAGATCAGAAACATTTGCTGAGGAGCTGTTCTGATCCCCTTCAGCAAATGAGACAAAAGTGGAAGTAAAGTCCACCATTCAATACCTTGAAAAAACCTTTGCTTCCACAGCATTGTGCATAATTCCCTCCAAATCCAATCAAAGCAACTTAGTGTGATAGGGGAGAGAAAAGAACAAATACCCAGAGGCCTCACAACAGACTGTCTCAGAGTGAAAAGGAAGCTTTAGATGATCCCTTAGAAAAGAACAAGAATTCAAAGAAAGTTTCTCTAGAAATTTTTCTCCAAGTGTCTCACAGTTCCTAAGTTCTTATATTTAGATCACTCCATTGAATTTGACAGCCATTGACCTTGACAGGGACTAATTTATGCTAATGCATGGTAATTATTAGACTATTAGACTAGGTGATGCTCTTGTGAGAAATCCAAGGTTGCTAAGAGTTCTCGTAAAATATCTTTTATTTTAAGAGGTGTGGCGACATTGTCCCTAGAGTGACAGAAAATGTAATTACTTTCAACCCTGGATAAGATAAATTTTTGGGGGTTGGGTGGGCGATATGAAAGAGGGCAATGAAAGGTGGGATTTTCTTGCTGCCCCCCTGTTGGCCTGGGGTCTTACATTTCAGCTGTAGCGTTGACCAGTCAGGAGTGACAGTTTAGGGATGAGATGCTATTACATGCCAAGCTGCTTAGGCACATCTTATCAAACTGTCACTTCAAAGACATATGGAGATGTACTGGATGTGTCTAAAATTCCTGTTCCGCTCATTGTCATGTGTACAGAGAGTAGCGCAGAAATTATTCTGTCTCAAAACCAAGTACAGTACAGATTGTGTAAATGAACTGTGTAAACTTCTTTGCCTTCTGTCAGGCCAAATAATAGTTTTTACAAGTTATATTTATATCATATATAACATATTTAATCTAAAAGGCTTTTACACTCCACTTGGTGAAGATAAGAAATAAAATTTTAAATCACTGAACACTCATCTGGACGTGATTGCATCTTACAATGTTTACCTTGTGGTTGTTTGTGTCCACTGATGTAGAAAAGTGGGACAGAAGTATTGAGTCAAGAGGGCATTCCTTTCCCGTTTATCTTGGAAATAAGAAGAGGCAAAATTTTGACAATCAGTCCTCTAACATACTACAAAGTAACTCATGCAAACTCAGAGGAGTAACAGGTTTCTAGACGGATGTTTTTGGTCATTTGACTGACATTTCTAACAATATCTGCTTGTGATATTGATTGTGTGTGGAAGGTTTGTGTAGGCCATATGCCTATCAGCTGAACGCTGACGCCAACCTGTACAATAAACCTGTGTGGTTGACCAGCCCTAACCCTAAAACACTGCTCTCATATCAGGCCTGAAGTCTCATGGTTGGTCGGGGAATACCTATCAAAAACAACAATGATCAACTTTAACCAGAGGTGGAAAGAGTACTAAAAATTTGTACTCAAGTACAAGTACTGCTATATTGCTTAAATTGTACTCAATTACAAGCAAAAGTACTGGTCTTAAAAAAAATAAATAAGGTACTCTTCTTAAAAACTACTATTAATTACTTACTATTATTATTTAGTTTTCAACTGATGGATGTTTTATTGTGTAATCAATAGCAGACATTTGATTCAATTCACCTGTATAAAACATCTATGTTCAAAGCACTTTCCTCAGATAAACAATGTATAGAACAATTGCACAAAGAACATTTTTAGTTAAAGAAATGACATGAGCAGAAATTTAGTTTGTTCAAAAAAATGACAAAAAATGTTTTGAACCTGCATAGAACAATTTAAAATTTCCCCAATAAACTGAACGGGCAGGTTAGTGTGATGCCAGTCTAGGCATACTCGCCTTTCTGCCACACTTCACTTTCTGAATGTTTTGTTCAGTTTCAGCTGGAAGTGGTTTTCTAGGTTTACTGAGTTTATCCGGTATTATTCTATTTTCATTACGATTATAGTGTGGTGTATGGAAGGTACAAATTATGGGTGTACTCGTAGTGATTAATGATTTTTAAAGTAGTGAAGTAGATAGCATATATATTGTACTCAAGCATGAGTAAAATTACACACTTTGAAATATATTGAAATACTCATAAAAGTACCAGTATTAAAAAATGTACTTAATTACAGTAACTTGAGTATTTGCAATCTGTTACTTCCACCTCTGACTTTAACATAGTTAGTTCACGAGTGGATTCAGAGTTAACAAACTCTGAAACTAGTCGGTTAAGATGTTTCTCGACTTTCAAAGCGTTTATGCCTCATTAGATGCATTAGATGCATTAGACACATTATCATTAGAGTGTGTGGCAGGTTAATGCTAATATGTTTCTTCTGACTCAGATTATGCTGTTAATGGACTCATTAATTGGCTTTTAATCACAGTTTCTCTTCTTTGAATCACTTAAAAAATAATGAGTTTTTGATCACATCAGTTTGACATGTCCATTTTTACTTCATGGCACACATTTTATTAATTTGGACACACTGATGAAATAAGTGTCAAGTCAAGTCAAGTCAAGTTTATTTATAAAGCACATTTAAAACAACCTCAGTTGACCAAAGTGCTGTACAGATCAAATGGATAAAATCAACAAGTCAATAAAAATAAACACATATCTAATAAAAAGTACAATAGGAATAAAACAGCACTGAAAGATAAATAAACTATGATAAAATCACATCAATAAATAAAAACACAATAAGAACAACAGTAAGAGCCAAATGGAGCTCATTTAGGAGTAAAAGCCAGTGAGAAGAGGTGTGTCTTTAATAATGATTTAAAATGATCAATGCTGTCTGCAGATCTGATATTAAAAGGCAGACCGTTCCACTGTTTGGGAGCTGCAACAGAAAAGGCTCTGTCCCCTCTGCTCTTTAACCGATGATTCTGGAATAATTACATTTCCATGAAATGAGACAGAGATACACGTGAGTTAAAGAAAAACACGACAACTTTACTGTGATCAGAATAAATAATAATATAATGGTGCACATTAGAGCACTTCAAGGCAACCTAGCTGTGTTTTTATATTCCAGCATATTCAACAATTGTCTACTCTAACGAAACGTTTTCTTTTATGTGTTAAAAGCAAATCAGGCTCAGGAGTGTTAAAAGCTGCATCCATTTATCAGTAGTTAACACCTCCATGTAAGAGTGGTGCTGCATGTAGGATGAATGATGGACTCACCTCAGCACTCCTGTGATCCTCCTCAGTGGAGCTGCTTCCCAGTCTAACATGTGAGTGTTGCCTCACTCGTCTACAAGCTATTAAATCCTTACGGGAATGCCAATGACTCTACGACAAGCTCCCACGTT
This sequence comes from Craterocephalus amniculus, assembly GCA_036024015.1. NCBI lineage: Eukaryota > Metazoa > Chordata > Actinopteri > Atheriniformes > Atherinidae > Craterocephalus > Craterocephalus amniculus. The sequence goes on from JAVQJG010120027.1 coordinate 6,515, forward strand.
GTCACACATCATGCTTGCCAAGAAAGGGGATTGCTTTTTTGTTTTGGGCATAAATCACATCCTCCCAAAGGAGAGGGAGGAGGGAAATCTTAAGAAGGACTACAATGTCCATGATGTATTGAACCGGGCGCTGGTTTCTCGTTGACACAGAGATGACCTTTCCCAGTAGATCTGTGTTTAAGGCCTTAAGATGAAATTAAACCAGATTTGGTTTTGCAAGTTCACACCAGATTTTCCATTTCTATTGATGTTATCCTTCCTTTTAGTTTAAAGTTGACTTAGTTCAATGGTTCAAAGCGCTTTGAATTGTCTTGGACCTGAAAAGCGCTATATAAAAAAACTTGCCTTGACTTGCTTTGCCTTAGTTTTCTAATAGATTTCTCTCATTTTTGTTCAGCATTCTGACCCTTTAAGGTCATCACTGCAGGTCACTTTCAGTTACCAATGGAGGACATAACCAAGGGTGATCAATTGAATTCAAAATAATAATTTAGATCATTAATGGGATGGGCAGAAGACGAATGAATTATTAAATTTTATGAGAGTTGAAAAAAATGTCAAAGACAGATATTATTTCTGTACATTAAACGTAGGATCTGTTGTCTAAATAAATGAAGCTATCGTAAAAATCTCGGGGTTTTGTGTTTTGGCTTTTCAGTATTGTTTTGAATATATTTTCAAATGTTTGTATTTTTCAGGTGTGACTGTGAGTGTTACTTGGATTGTGGTGTTGAGAGATCAAGATTGTCAGAGAATGGTGTTGACAGCCCAGCATGCTCATGCTGTCATGCTCATGAAATCATGAGAACAAGAAATATTGATGTTTGGATGGACTAATGACTCCAACACACTTATCCTGCAGATTGGAAGGCAAATTACTCCTAACAAACATAGTCATCCCTTCAGCTCATTTAGAAAGACGTTCATGTAAAGTTAACTAGTGTTTCCAACATGAACTTTCTTTGCCTTTGGGAAAAAGCTTGAAAACTGGGAGTGAACCTATTCCGTAACTTTAACATGTTAATAAGTTAGACTGTGCTGTGGTCAATTGTTTGAATGTTTTTCAGACTGCACTGCACAAAATAAGTCTGAAATTATCGGTGGCTGACTCCAACGCTGTATGAATTACTTCAGCAGTGCCATATATTAACTCCCCTAAACACAACACTTTGATAGTTGTCAGATGCACAGCCGGATGGCATAGTTGGCACATCTGAGCCTAATGTCAGCTTATTTATAACAATACATTGTAAGAGGCATGGTCAACTTTTGCTCCCTCTGAATGCTTATTCCACTGTGTCATGGATCCCTGAGTTCAGACTTCAGCTGTAAATTTCCTGAGCAGAAAATCACTGAACAAATACTGAACTCCAATATTGACTCAGATTAAGTCAACAGTTTTTAATTTGTCTTAAGTAACATATGTAGCATCCAATGGTGTAATGGCACATGTGTCCATATTTAGATTTTATATGGAACATTCGGCACCAAACGGAGGCATACTGAGTTCCCACAAGGAAAAGCAATGGAAGAGTCATACACAGCCTCTTGCTAGCGGATTTTGTGGCTAGCTACAGTACCATGGTACATACAGAAACGTGATTTATGCAGATTTATTTAATTGTTTTACATGCATGCATACATTATATCATTCATAATGCCATTAAACGTACGCTGTGATATTTGATTTGGACTTTACATCCAGTATTACTGTTTCAGCACGGCCATATTAGTTTGACACATGTGGACATGTAAACAAATGCAAACATGACCCAGTAAATGTCAGAAATAAAACTAAAATGAAGGGTGGGAAAAAGTCCGGTGTCATGACTGTTACTTATAGTTAGTAGTATGCAAATCCGCTAAAGAAGACTTACTGTAATTCTTTCCTTATTTGTGCATCTGCAACCCAAAACACATCTATGTGAGAACATTAAGGCACACAGGTGCAGTAAGACAATAACATAGGAGATTGTTCTGATCAACACTTGCTAGATTTAAGAGCTTAAAATGTTTCTGAAACAATTTTTTTCAACCAAATGAAACCTGTTTTTTATTTTTTTTTTACACACTTGAAGGGAGTTTACTTTGGTGTTAGGACTCCTCTCCTCACGGAGATCTCTCACGGAGACAGGGGTTGTTGGCACTATGAGCCACCAGCTGCTCATTGTGTTCTTAGCAATAACAGAGCGATGCTCGGTCTGAGCACGATTGTATGAGGATATTTCAAGCTGCGTAATAAAAGTGGTTACGTTGGACAGGAACTATGGCTGCTCTCAGTCACGAGAAGATGATATGAGAGGTTTCATGTTCTCGAAGGCATTTATTGGAAGAGGTCAGTAAAGTCAGAAGCCTTGAATTCAGCACATACAGTAAAACACTCACAAAACAAGCCAGGATGACACTGTCCAATACAAGGTTAACAAAGGCAGAAAATGCTTTTTAATCTTTTTATTGGAAGCATTTTGCTTCATCTTTATGGAACTGCAGTATAAAAAGTTGAAAAACCACCTGCAGTACATCATCCTTATTTCTATGTTGCTAAAGGGGCCATCTTTTGGTTTGTTATTAAATTCTTCCCGAAATAAGTTATACAGTATCTTACCACATTTAATTACTGAAAACCATTGGAATGTGGCTATAGGGTTTTAGATGTCAGGGCCTAATACAGTAAACTCCCACTAAGAGCTGTGAGTACTGGTAGTATTAGTGTGTCCTACGGGCCTCACACAGAGAAATGCCCAGTTGCTTGCAAGGTGGCTCTTGGTCATGCTCGTGAAATGCGACCATTTATGACTTTCCATAGCAGATCTTTACTCGGCTCTGAACGCGTGCAAACACATGTTCACAATAAAAGAAAAAATTGAAGCCATGTGGTGGTTAGCAAAACAAGAGCAGTGCTCGTGGATTTACAAAATAGAAAGACACAATAAAAGACTAACATAACCTTAATGTGACTGTTGCAAACAAGCCACCATGTGTGTACTAATAGAAATAAAGTGAATGTGTTAGATTACTGCTATAAAAACAAAAGCAAAAAAACACCTCAGTCTGTTTCAGGTTATAAGGGTCTTAATTCACATAATGCTGTTGTGGAAGAACATCGATTTACATAAAGTATTTGTAGAGTGTGTTATTATAGAATGATCCATGAGTTAGTGGTAACTATATATACAGGCAGAGAGAGTCTGCAGCTGTATTTACAGTATATTGTGACCTAGGATCAAAGATTTCGAAGTTATGTATCAAGGCCCCTACACACCAAAAGCGGCAAGCGGCAGCGGTGGCCGGCAAACCCATTCACCGTGTATGTGCTACCGCAGTGCAAGGGCGGTTGAGCGGAACGCGAGGTTCAGCGGCGCGCAATGGGGGCACTTGCCGCCTCTCTGCGCGGCAAGGCGGCAAGCGCAACGCTTCGCCGCGCGGAAGGCGGCAGGCGGCAGGCGCAACGCTGCGCTTGAATTAAAAAATTTTTTAATTCGGGCGCAGCGCGCTGTGACGACATCCTAGCGCGTCCAATGGGAGAGTTAGTTCAGGAAAAAAAATGTGGTCACGGGGATTCCGACTGAACAGCGCCACATATTGCAGCCATGGAGGAAAAACTGTTCATGATTTCACAGAGTCCGAACTCTGGGACACAATGCTGGTGTACAAAGATCAGCAACTTCTCTTTGCCCGCTGCTGCTCTGCTCGTCTCCCCCCCTCCTCCTCCTCATTCTCCTCAGCAGATGAGAGCTAAACACTTTTGCTGCGTTGTTGAAAGCGTCTTTACTTTCTCGGACGGATCCAAGTTCACAAAATTCTACTCTTCCTGCTCCGTCGCTTAACAACCTGCGCCAACGCGCCGCTGCCCAGCTGTCTGCGCCTGCTCACCGCGGTACCGCGCAGTCGTCGCCGCGCAAACCGCATTTGGTGTGTAGGGGCCTTTATTTTGTTAGCGGGTCTGCTTAGAAGCTCTCTGTAGGCACTGGTGTTTGGTCCATTAGCTGTCTTAATCAATGAGGTGTCATATAGTTTTGTTAACTCGTGTTTTTCAGGAGTTAATCTGGCTTCCAATTCTTTTCCAAACAGTTTTTAAAAT
>JAVQJG010120038.1:0-27543 GCA_036024015.1 Craterocephalus amniculus
TCCAGGATATAGAATGAATAAACCCCAGGCTTCCTTCTTAAAAAAGAATAATTATAAGAAGGAGCTTAATGAGCCAGTCTTTTGAACGGCTCTTTAAAGAGAACGGATCCCAAAGAGCCGGCTCCCTCCAAAGAGCCAGATATCCCAGCTCTAATTCATAATGACACACAAAATCTTCAATCTGTTGTCTTCACATAAAATAAAGCTGAAAGTTTTTCGCTGTTTACTCCTGCGGGCAATACAAGGACAAGCTTTATATGGGTTACCATCTATTACTTAATAAATAAAAAATAAACCCAACTTAATGTGTCAACGATCCCCTGACTAATAACCCAGTCTTTATAGCCACAGTGAGTCCACACCAAACCTGAGGCTGCTGATGTAAAAGAGCTGCCAAGGCAAGCACTCCATAAAAAGTAGAAACATTTATTTGTGTTCTGTTTCCAGTCTGTAATCTCAGCAAAGCAGCTCTTTCGTTTTGCTCATCACTACGAAAAAAAAGCTTTACGTCCAGCTCTGTTCTCACATTATCATGGGTCATGATTGTAAAGGTTGAACATTAATTCTAGCAAGAACATAATTAGATATATAATTAACTCCAAAACTTGGTACTTTGTTACAATGACTGAAACAGCCGAGTGCTTATCACCACTGAGCAGATGCCCCACAACAACTTGTGTCAGGGGAGTTTTTACAAGAGCTGTTTGCACCTCAGACCAGGCAGACGAAAAAGCTGCTGGCTTGCTATTGATGACAGTGACACACCCCCATACCAGCCTGTCAAAAGTCTGAATCCCCATTATGCTGTCCGCAAGTGAAAAATCTTTTAGAAAGCTGTCAAATGCAAAGAAGGAAAAATAAAGTTTGTCTTGAAATTAGTATTTACACCACATCTTTTAACATATTTTCTTATTAATGAAGTAATGAAAAAAAACTGGCCTGTGTATGTATATATATTTCAATTGAATTATGCTTATTCACAAAGTTTGAATTTTATGTTGGGTGTCTGGAAAACATTTCCGTACCATAATATTAAAAGAAAAACAGGCTATGTTTCTGTTTCTGTTTCTGTAAATTGCTAAAGCAGCTTTTTTCACTCTTCCTAAAACACTTAACCAGCCTATATGATCAAATCTTTTCTGATTGGTCAAAAATAGAAGGATAGAAGAACAAACTAGTCTGAATCCCACTCTGCATCTTTGTTGTGTACCGCAATTTTGGAGCCATTGCTTTTTTCGTATTTTCTTTCCTAAGGTCCATTCTCAGGAATCGTGGCATTTATTTCCATTTTTATGCAGATAATTGCCGAATCTATATGTTTATATGATGAAAAGATACCTGGTTAATTAAACCTATTAAAGTATGAATGGCCATTTACATTTTGAACTTGAAAGAAAGTAAGACTGACATCACTGTTTAGACCTAAACACTCAGGTGAGACCCCTCCTGCAGAGCTCGCTCCCCTAGCAAGCTATTTCAACGCAACAGATATAAATCTTGGTTTTAAAATGGAGACAGATTTTAAATAAGACAGTCAAATTAATGTGACAGTAAAGTTGAGCTTTTACTGTCAAAGGTTAAACCTCTTCTTTCAGGGCAACAGTCTGGGGCAGTAATTCAAGCCTTAAATTCAACTGTAACTCCCTGTATTTCGGAGTAAGTCAATCCTTACTTGCGTGTCTTCAGGAAATCCAGAAAGCTGCTGCACAGCTTTTAATAGGAACCAGAAAACAAGAGCACATCCCCCGCTCTAAGCTCACTCCACTGTCCATGCACTTTAGAGTTCATTTTAAACTCCTTCTGTTTGCTTTTAAAGTTTTTAATTGTATTCCCACACCTTACTTAGCTGAGCTTCTCCATCACTAAACTACCTTACAGCCGCTCAGGTCAGCGGACCATCGGACAGGACATTCTCTGTAAGTGCACTTAATCTGTGGAATGATTTACAATTGCCCACCTTAAAACCAATTTTTACTCAGTGACCTTCAGCCCACATGAGACTTGATCTTATTTGTTTAACTTTTATTTATTTCATTCTATTTTATCGTATTTTACTATTTTAATCATATTTCATTCATTTCCTTTGTTTTTGAGTTGTCTTATGATTTGGTGTTGTGTTTTTATTTGACCTTTTGTACAGTACTTTGTTCAGCTGCAGTTGCTGTTAAGGGCTTCATAAATAACCCAAACTGAACTAACAACTGGTTAGGCATTATGCAAATCTGTTTCATGTTGATGTCATACAGTAAAACACGAAAAACTCGGCTGTCTCAGGCAGTCAAAGAGCAATTTTTTCCTTTGGACAAAATTAACCATTTAGCTTGGATTTTTGGTCGTTTACATGCAAATAATGGTACCTTAAAAACTGAAAGCAAATGGTCAATAACCTCTTTAATATCTCTAAAAGCATTTAGTGTTGAGCCTTCTTAGGGATACAGATGTAAACTGTTGTGACGAAATATTTTTGGAGTCATGATGTGCTAAATGTTTTTTCATCCCTTTGCAATTCAGCTGAAAAGGCCCAGTGCACATACAAAACCAACTCTTTTATCTTTTGATAGAATATGTAATGGCTTCATTTCTGCACAGAATTACACCCTAAAAAAGAATGGGTCTATTTTTATGCAAAGCATTCACATTCAAGAGGCATTTCTGAATATTTGATGGCTTATACTTTCACCAGGAAGCAGATCAGACAGGCAGGGGATGTTGGTGCAGAGCTTTAGGCATCTGCTACTGCTCAATGTGATCAAAATCTTTAAAGCTTTATGTGCTTACAGTATTTTTGTGTAATGCAAATGGGCACCAGTGGCAAACAGAAAAATGTTCAATTATTTCTTATAATTTTCACACTGGGTCATCAACACTCATAAATTCAATTTCATGTATATTATGTGTGTGTGTTTGTATCTCAAGGTAAGGAGAAAGCCTTTTCTTCACAGCATCACTCAAAGTTTGACATGACCATGAGGCATCTGACGCTCTAGTTGTGAGAAAGAGCAGGAGTCAGGTCATGTTGAAACTTGCTCACACATAGCACACATACTAGCACACTTTAAGCCTTAAATATTACCCAGAGTGATGAGTGCAAATGGCTGGGTGACTTAAGAACTGGAGAGCCCTTTTATTTCATGACCTGGAGTTTATCCCTGTTTTATGAGCCTTAAAATGAACCATAAAAACTGAACTGAATCAAAATTTGGAGCCATGTAATAAGAGTATCAGTATTTCTACAGTCTGCAGTAAAATGCAGGCAAATGCACAAGAGAAAATATCAGAGAAATTCCTACAAAGTTATTTAACTGATTTCTTCTTATTTTCCGTGTTTATGTTAACTGTACGAATAATAATTTCAAATATACTATAATCATATCATACTTCTATGAATCAAATTAAAATGTAACAGAAAGCTTTATTGCTAACACCAGCAGCAGGCTTTTGCCACTATAAGGTTTTTCTGCCCTTCTTGTCTATAAGCTTGCTGGTGATGCTGCTTCCTGTTTGAGACTTTGCTAGCACCTCTACTTTGCTACACTGATTGTTTACACCCTGCATTGTCATTAATTATTTTGTTTGACATAATTCTACATTGAGAATTGGTTTTAAACAGAGTTGGATGTTCTGCATAGTTTCAGGATCTATTTTCTTTTTATTGTGTTTGATGTAAGTTGGCCATTTAAGATATTAAATTCATACATTATGGGATTTTTGGAATTTTTGATCATTAATCAAGCTGAGGGCAAAATTATCCTACAAATATAATTATTATCGCACATGTAGCCAAACTACATGACTTCTTGCTTTGATTTAAAAAGAAAGTCTTTGGTGACAACTCTGTGTATGTCACTATAAAAAAAGTGACATGATATATTTGAAAAAGATTAAAAAGGAAAGTAACAATATACATGAAGATTGTCACTGAAAAAATCAACTTAGGAAAAGGAAATTGGCAGCACACAACATCTGCACACAGGCAATACAATACTCCCGAGGTCAAACAGTTCATCTTTATTGAAGGTAAAACTTGCAGTAGCATTAGTCAGCAGGGAGACAAGAATGTAAGGCAACCAAAGGAAAAAGCAGAGTGCACAAAATGCATGTACTGTAGGATACAAAAGACAGGAACAAAGCCTCAAAGCTCCAACTCATGATGCTCACTATGCAAACTGGCAGTGAGTAATTATACCCTCACTTGGTAGCAGTAAAGGTAATCTGGAGCAAGTAATCAGGGGTTTAGGGGAGCGGCCGACCTGGAAAAGTCGGGAGGGCAGGGTTAGTGCACGGGAGATGAAGTTACTGAATCTGAAATGTCAGGACAGTTTGCAGAAATGTCAGAGGACAGGAAGAGAAAGAAATGAATAACTGAATGCGAAATAAATGAACTGTGTGAACACCTTCAGTAGCTCAAGAGGAAGAGATTAGGATCCTGAAATCCTATTCAAATTAATACATGAAGCATAAATTCCATTTTTCTATTCTATAATTTATACTTTGCTCTCAAAGACATTTTCAATGGTGATTTGGATGGCAAATATTACTGTGGCTAATATTTAAAATTTCGACTGTAAATGGGTTAAAAACAGTAAGTGATACCCATCCAACCTCTCAGGAAGAATATAATCCAATGGATACTAATCTTATTTTCTTTTTCAAGTATTAACAAACAGATTTACAGGGGGTGATTATTACACCTCATTTAAGTGTGGTTTTGTTCAACGTGATCAGGGCTCAGGTGTAATGAGCTGTAGAGATGAACAGATCAGTCTGTCCGTGCATTCAGGGATGCTTTTGTGGTATGAACAATAAGTAATTGCAGCTTTTTTAACGGAAGAAAAACTCACCACATTGCCCTTGCTGTTAATGCTAATCTCTTGATTTGATCAGTGGGCCACTATGTGACAGATAAATCTGGATCCTGTTCTGTCTGCACCAGTGACGGCCTGCTGAGGGGTTGGCAAAATTATATTTTGATAGATCTCAATTACAGTTAGCTCTGGTGAATTCCATTTTGAAGCCTAAGCGATTCGCCTCTGTCTTGTGATCCATCACTTACTCCCATCACTGCCTTACATCAGCAACAACTCAAGCAATAAAGGCTGTACATCTACAGTTGCAATTCAATGTCCTGAACACAGAAATTCTCTGGGGGAGGGTAAAATATAAAACAATCTAATGCATAAAAGAATTTTGTAATCTAACCCGGCTCGTTGAGATAAGTTAAAATAATCTTTATCCAAAATTGCAACTTCAAATTGATTAGAATTTACAGTACTGAAGTTTTTGGTTTGTTTGTGTACTGACAATACGCATCAAGTTTGTTTTTACACTTACCATGCAGGCAGGACACTGCATGCAGGTCCACATGCTTCATGAAAGTAATTCCAAGCAGCCGGGTGATGGTCTGTGAACATAAACCCACACCAGTGGAAAGGAAACACTTCATTTACACTTGCCTCATTTTGTGTGTAGAATTTGAAAGATAGGATTTTCAATATAAACCCTCCCAGATATCACTCTTAATTAAGCGTGTCTGAGATTTGTTTGAGAAGAAATATCAAACATTATTCTGTTGAAGACACTAAATAAGAAGAGCTTGTCTCACATTTAAAGGGGATGCACTGTGCTCGTCTTCTGTTATAATGTTACACATCAGATGCTCTTGTTACCAACTTGGCTCAGTTTAGGGAAAAAAAGAGAAAAGCTCAGGATATTCGGATGCACAATTTGGTTTATAGAAGACATTTAACTTCAGTACTGTAAGACAAATGGATGCAAAACAAAAAACAAGATAAGGAGAGCTGTAACCTTTCAGCAGTGTTTCTCAGTCCTCCTTGGGGACACCATGTTTTAGTTCTTTCCAACTCCAGCACACCTGATTCAGATTTACTGAGCTGCTCAGTTCATTGTAAGCCTGCTATGTTAAATTGTTAAAGTATGGAAACTTCTAAAACATGCAAGCCAGTGGTCCCAGAGGGCCATTAAGAAAAACACTAGTTACAGTAACAAGAACGCTGTTTATGAGTAGGATTGACCATACTGGGAATTCTGTTGTAATTTGCATTTAAGCATGCTGCTAAATGACTGATCTTTTCATTGCCTTTAGATTAGCTGTTAATATCTTTTTGCAGCGTGAGTGTTGATATAAAATCTCCAAACTGGTAGAATTCCTCTTATTTGACCTCGATGCCTTTTTTGTGAATGAACACGTTTGACAAGCGTGGGAGGTCGGTTTTTATGCGGAGTTATAGGGGCATTAATTATGCAAATGGTCAATTCTTGTGAATGCGCGCTCACGTACGTACAGGCGGAACGCCTGAAGTTCACGAAGGACATGTACGCATTGATCTGACGTTAAGAGCGTTTCTTGAATCTGATCATAGGAGAACAAGTAAGAGAAAGTTACGACAACAATGCGAAAATGTTGTTGAATGATGCCCATTGTGAGGAGTTTTAAGGCCTGATATTTAAAAGTGTGTTGCATATTCTATTGTTCTGATGAAACTTTTCTTCTTACTGTAGGACTGCTGTTACTAATTGTGTTAGTATTTATTTGTATATTCCTTATTCAATTGTATTTCTATCATTAGTGTTTTAAAGCAGTATTGTACATTTTTACTCTTGTTTTGTTTGTATGAAAACTACCCAAATTATGTTGTGCCATGCACCACGACAATGAAAGTTATTCTAATTCTGATTTGTTGTCCAAAAGCTTATGGAAAATGCTTAAGTATTAATAGACTTGAACAAGTTTCACTATGGTTTTCTGACTCAAAAAAGAAATCCACCAAATTTAAATATGTTCTTTCTATTCTTTTCTGTGCTTTTACAGTTGTAAACAACTATTTGATGATAAAGTGGATTTAATTTTGAAATAAGCATTTATATTTTTCTCTTTTTAACCAGATGTCCGTCTTTGACAGGAAAAAGGGCATTTGCATGTAATTTTAACTTTGTGTTAGACATGACCCATTAAGATTACTAGCAGTTATACTAGAAACAAATTGGTTTAAATGAATACCTTTACAGTATCTACTGATTTTCTAGCCAAGTGTATTCTTACACTCACACACATAATACATTAATGGTTTGTTTGTGCTTTGCTTTTTCTAGATTTTCTGAGCCACTACAAACCATGACATGTTTGACAAGATTATTTCCATCTGAATTAATTAGGATTAATAATTGTAAACGATCAACTGTCAACAAGTTGTTGGCTGATAAGCTCTATTATTTATTCACATTACACAATGGATCAGTATAAAAATGTTGCATTTATTAAGCTTGCTATCACTACTTTGTATTGAAAAGTACCACGGTACTTTTATATGCGGTATATTTGAATGCTGAAATGTTCAGTTGCTGTCAGATCAATTGAAAGGAGTGCATAAAGGGCTTTTGTTTGCTTTTTCAATCATTCATTACGTTTTCCAGTTTGACCTAAATCTCTACTGGGAAAATGCTAACGACCATTCAGCAAACCTCCAGTTTTTTTGCATACACAGTGGTAATATTTAGTAATTCTAAATGTTTAAAGGAATAACTCTTCTCAACAGACTCATCCCAAATATAACAAATTATTTGCTCTCAAAAACAGATTTACATCTGATTTTGAAAAGGGGTATTGGCAAATTGGCTCATGCGATCTCTGTAGCATGACAAATAAATAGGCCGTATTTGTTCATACAGTAGATAAAAACAGTTCCAATGATTGTGTTTGAACCAGAGCACACTCTCCAATTTGGTGCCATTGCTTATGAAAAAGTGCAGAGGAGTGACAAAAAAAAACAAAAAACTGAGTGCTGACAAATCCTGAAAGCATGTAGCAACAAAACACTTCACTTTCCTTTGGTGCAGCCTTTACTGAGCCTTTATTTCATTAAAGGCTGCACACTGCATAAATGTTTTATAGAAATAAAATCTGCAGAAATTAAACCTGAGGTATAAAATGTTGAGAAAACAACAAAACAAGACGAATAGACAAAACAAGGATGATGCATTCATTTTCATTGGTTTTCAAAATACAGGATTTATTTACTGTACTTATTCATTGGAATAGTAACTATAACTTTCTAATAATAAATAGCTAAATTCATTAAGAGAAATACAAGGACTCACTGAAATTGTCTTTCACTTGAATCAGTGTGAAACAGTGTTTCGCTTTTAACATATTTTTTAAAAAACAAAATTTTCATGCTATTGTTGGTACAAAATAGTTTCTTGCATAACAAAATATCTAATAATTAGACATATGCCAAAGTTATTTTTATCAGATGGAAAACACAATACCTACCTTACAATACCTTGCATACGTTTGAAAAGTTGAGCCCTAATCATATGAATAATCAATATATCTAAAGAAGAAATAAAAAGTTGCTTGTTGCTCATTGGGTCTGAACTGAAACAGCTGACTACTAGAAGCCCAGCAGCAATAAATGCAGTTCAACATAAACATGTTTTTGGGAGACACCAATTGTACAGTGATCGTAACCTTTAATGCATTATTGTTCTCATTTTTGATCGCAACACAAAATGTAGAGGCTTGATATGGACTTGAGTTCTTAACCTCCTGCAGTCACATGCAGATAGACCAGATTTTTATCCGATTTTCTTCTCATGTTTGCCGAATGTTGAGCGAGTTAGTAGGCAAGGAGAACTACAGTACATAAAGAACATCTGCGTAGTGAACTCATCAACTTAGTCGATCCTCCTTTGGCACAATGCTTCCTTTTACTTGTCTGATTTCATCTCTTCATGATGATTTTGCCCTAAAAAGTCCAAATAATTGATTGTTTTCATTACTAAACATCCTCCAGTGGATCCATCGCCCTGCAACAACTTCTCGATTTAGTCGTATTAGTGAATTTTGTCCCATTTTATATTCCTACTCCTCACCCCACACACTCTCCCCAGCTACCCTGCCTACAGGCAGCCAACAGCAAGCCATGACAGATTAATCAGACTTGTAATAAATCTCCAGCAGAATATTTATAGCAACAGTTACATTAGTGTAGTGTGTTAGCAGAATAGAGGCCTATGTAGTATGGTAAAGGTGCTCAAACATGTTTAAGTGACTTGGCATAACAAATTCTCAAACTTCCATCTACCCCTCAATTTTTCCCGTCCTACATACTGCTTTCTTAAGAGGTTGGGGAATTCTGCCAATTTATCATCAATATAAAATTGAAATTAGAGTTAATAAATAATTGTATAATCATCCATTTGAATGTAGTTTTTTCCAATTATCTCCAACCAGTAGACACAGAAAGCCCTATAAATGTTTAAGCAATCTTGCTTGGTCAGTAGATAGCAACATTTATATTAAAGCTACAGTTGGTAATCCAGTTCAGACCCACTTTGTCATACTGGGTGAAATGGTCTTTCATCCTGAGAGTTGTTAATATATTATGTATTAATAAAAAGGAATGAAAAAATTCAGACCTCTGTGACAGCTACAGGCCTTCAAAAACTCTGACCAATCCCTGCCGTTCAGTCCGAATGGAAATAACCAATCAGATGCCTTCATGTCTCATCCTGGTCACGCCCCCTTTGTGTGAAACGTGTCCACGTGCTGATTGCTGAAACGGCTGTGTCGGCTCTCAGCTGCCCTGCTGAGTTCTGCTGTCAGGTGGAGCGTGTGACCAGAGGAGCCAAGAGGAGGTGCCTCTCAAATATTGCTAACTCTCCTAGCTTTAATTACATGTCAAGAGACATAGATCCTGAGCAATTTCAGTGAATTAGTTCTCCTGATTCTCCTTTGGTGGTGGCTTCAAAACCAAAACGATAGTAGCCATGTTGTTATTTCTTTTCTTTTTTTAAACAAGTTTGTTTCAATAGTTCTCTCAAATCCTTGCTAGCATACAGAATTACAGTAAGTTCTGTAAAAATGAAAGATCAGTGTGAATGCATTTACCTGCTTGAACACAACTGGTTCAAAATAATGACCAATGATACAAAACTTTACAGCAAGTTATTGGACAAAGTTGGGACAGGGAAGCTAAAACCTGCAGGACAGGGACCTTTCAGGACCGGAGTCTGTGTCCGAATGTCCACGCTATTCCTTCGTGCCCTATAGTGGTTACACCATTTTCAAGGGGTGTCCAAACTAGGGCTGTCCCGATACCACTTTTTCACTTCCGATACCGATACCGATACAAGGGTATAGTATCGGCCGATACCCGATACCGATACTTACATTTTGTTATGAGTAAAATATTGTGTCAAACCTCACCTCAAAACCTTAAGGTGTAACTGATAAAGTCCACAACAAAGTCATTTATTATTAACCAACGAGTTAATTTAATAAATTTAAAGACTGTGTAACACACAGCACATTTCTGTTTTAAGAAAATACAACCTGAGTAAACCCTGTAGAAAATGTACTAGGGCGATCTCATAAAGGGTGCTGAGGTAAAAGGGCTGGATAGAAAATGTTGATCACCTGGTATCGGCAACAGTATCAGCATATTTCAGTGCAGGCCGATACTTTCCGATCCATGTTTTTTTGTTGGTATCGGCACCGACACCCGATACTGGTATCGGATCGGGACAGCCCTAGTCCAAACGTCCAAAAACAACAAAAAAAGTAGTGCAATTAAAATTACCCACAATGAATCTTGAAAAGTAGCGAGCATTGATGGTCTCTAGGTGGGTCAATATAGACCACAAGCCATCAGGCACATCTTCACAGGTTGTTGCCTTGGTGACAGCTGGTAGTCACATGATCTGCAGTGAGGAGAAAATAGCCAGCTTTGTGTCCGAATCACCAACAGAATGAGTGTCCTATATAGGCCGCTTTATAGTGCAGCCCCATGGTGAACGGGGGGTTAGGGAATAGTGTGGATGATCGGACACAGCGTGAGATCCCTGAGATAAGCAATACTGTCCACAAGTGAAGTAGGTTAAGATGCAGTCATCTCTCCAGAAAACACACACAGAGAAAAAGGTGTTTTTTCTACAAAGAAAAACTTTGGAAAGTATGAGTAAAGCTTTCTTTTTTTTTCTTTTTTACGAGGAAATACAGTTAAAGAGTGGAGGAGAGGTGGAAATGCAGGGGAAAATGTCAAAAGATATGTGTTAATGAGCAGAAGGTCTTTTTAAAGTTTCTGTCAACGTTAGTTGTTTTTTTCTGGCCTATTTGAGCTTCTATTCCATCTTTTCAAATTAAACCTGCCACTTTTCCTAGATCAATTTTGGTTTTGGTTTTCTCTTTGTTTTATTTATTTCACATCTCAGCTTATTTACTTGTGTTCAGCCTGAACTAAAACCCATTCTTAGTTTAGCAACCTGCTCTCCATGCCCTTTGTGGAACTAAAGCATAGTAATACAAGCAACATTAATTATATATAGATGTTGGCTTTTGACTTGAATGTTAATTAGTAAATGTGCACACTAACAGACAAAACTAACATGATCAGTATGATAAAACATTCTTGCTTGCAGCATGTTTTAATTCAAATAAACTTGGCCAGAGATACTGAAATGAGTAGCGCATCTCACTCAGAATATGTTATGTATCCTAACTGTTTCCTTAAAGGAACTATACCTGATACTGTTTTCATCTTTCCAAGAAAAATGGTTTATACACAGCCAGTTAGAGCCCTCCCCCAGGGAATCCGGAAGTTACGGAAGTTAACCCCTTTGGCAGAGAAAGACAGTGTCACGTCAAAGCTAAAAACTAGGCGCTTTCGCTAACAAAAATGGCCTGACTTAATATCAGGTATAGCTCTTTTAAGTGGAGAACCACTTCTTGAGGGAAAATTAAAAGTTATTACTGATTCTTTTGCTTTGACTTCTGACTGGTGTTGAGACTTGGTATTCAAAGTATTTTCCCCTTTCATTTTATGTCTGTCTAAACCTGTCCTGTGACTTAACATTTTCTCCACCCAGCAGCTGTTCGTGTTGTCCTGATCATCATCTACAGCACCTGCTCCTCATTCACACTAATTAGCCACTCAGTTAATGCCCACTATAATCAGACTTCAGCTTGATTTTTGTCACCCTACAGGAAAGATCTAAATAATTAACTCAGTGTTTTCTTGTTTCTGTTTTGGCAACATTTCCTGTCAACACAACACAACACATGAGCGATTTAACTAACAATAAACTTTAACATAAAAAAGACCTGCTCATATCAGGTGCAGAATCAAGGGAACACCATTCATCCATCCGCAGCTTTACTTAATAAATGTTGACATCAGTCTGCATCAGTAAAAGTAAAAAAAGCTGCATTTTCCCTCCTAATCACGGAAGTGGCATTAATTTAGTTTGTTGCGTCAGGTGTCTCCTACCTGCTGAGGTAATGAGTTCCAAGATGAAAATCAGTTTGAAAAAAAGTTGCATGATGAATTGAAGTGGACCAATCATTGTTGGAAATTAACAAGTCTCTGCAATAAGGCTGATATTTCCATCTGTATTTATGTCTTGAAAACTTGCTTTACATTTTAAGTGTTTTTCATACACCCATCATACCAGTTGAAGGATACTACCTTGTCATTAAAAACATAAATAAATCCCTGTTCTATGAGAAAACTGCCTTCTAACACTATATGAAAGTCTCCTGGCTTTTTCTTTCTTCCTTTTCTCCTCACACAGGGCTGTGAATCCAGTGGCTGCATACCACAGCTTGCGCAAGCATGCACATAAAGCACATGCACACATCCAAGTGGACAAACATGCTGTCACTCATTTCTTTCCCTGCTACACTCATTTTCCCCCTGGAAATTTCACATCAGATATATTTTCCAAATATATCTGTCTTCTGAGTATTAACGGAAACCCTGATTAACTAGGATTCCCAATTGACTTAATGACTGGATTTGCTTGAAGCCATCATGAGAACTGCTACAGTCATTTGCTACTACGACAGCAATGAGTTAATGACTATCTATCACCATTTGCAGCTGCTATATCTGATATATACACACTGCATACACAGTATGTAATACTCATCATAGGTCAAAGGATAACAAGCTCTGCTCTCCTGAACATAACCTTCATGAAACATGATTTTGTTAGAACAGCATGCAGGCTATATTATGCATCTTACGTTGTACATTAATTAGATTGATGAGTTTGTTGTGTAATTACATTAACCCAGCAGGTTTAATTGTTTTAATTTAACATGTACAAGGAATCACTTGACCTCAACCTGAGACATCAAGAGAGCTTTATTTCAATCAATTATTCAGAAGTTTGGAAGCTAATTTGCAAAGATTCTTATATGCAGGAAATATTTTGGACATTAAAAAAAAAAGAAGAAAAGAAAAGAAAAACAAGCCTGATGGGATGTTCATTGGAGATGAAATTTTCCTTTGACTTTCTTGCTATTGGCTAAAGTGTTAAGGCAATCCTCTCATGTATGCAACATGATTTCAGACCTCTGGGGAATCCCTCAGGGTATCTGGGCAGTTCATTTCTTTCCATAGATCTTTAAGGATTTTTTCTATTTAATTCACACACTGAAGTGAAATCTTCACATTACCCATAAAGGCTTGATTTGCTGATGTTCACTGTGTCTTCTGTTGTTGTTTGAATCTGTGTGCAGGTGTGTGTGCATATGTGCATAATGGATATTGTTGGAACTGCATTTATTTGTTCAGCTAAACAAATGTCTGTGTGGACGAGTCGCTACACACACCTTAGTTACTTATTCTAAATAAGGAGCTTCATTAGACCTTATTAGACCTTACAGTCCGAGTTCTGAGAACTACAGTGGTCCTCATTTCTAGCAATGCAATCCCAAAAAAGGAGGTACATGCATCAGTGGTTACAAGAATAATGAAACATTTCTTGTCCCAAAACACTAATAATCCTGAAGTGCTTGTGTTTAAGTTCATGCACTGAGCTCTTGCTCTGCACTTAGCCTTTACAGCCCTGCTTTTTCAAAACATCTTGCCATCATCCACATTAATAATGTAACACGAGCTCAGCAGCACCACATTGGTTCAGGTAATATGAGACTGTGAATGTGTATAGCACTAAAACCATTAAACAAGATGAAAAAAGATATAACTTTAAGGGTACAACATACTGTACACAATTTGCTGCTTATTAAACAAAAAGACAAATACTGAAGCATAGCACGGCCACAAATGAAAACTATCAAAAGCAACAAAACAATAAAATCCAGCTACAACATTTTTCACAGATTTTTGGTTTTGCATGAAGCTTAGAGTTCAGCATACAGCCCCAATGGTGGGCATGTGGAAACCTGCTCCGTCCAGCTCACCATGAAATTCTCCACCGCTGACGATACTTAACCCGAAAGAAAGTTCAGTTTACACGCCGTTGCCATGCTGCTTTGTCGTGGTAATTACTTAACTGCATCGCATAGTGGAATATTTCTGTCTCACCCCTGAGTGAGAAGCTGACACCTAACACATTTCTCTTTACTGTCTGCAGCGAATGTTCCATTCTCTCATGTAGAAATGCTCTGTGAAGTGGGCACTCATACTGGCCTCCAGCCCTCTAAAACTGAGCACACACATAGTTTGCAGCTGTCTGAATAATATATGTTTAGTATAGTGTCAAAATCATAAAGAAAAGAATGTTGAATTTGTTTTATGCACTCGTTAAATCCTGATGAAAGAATGATGGATGTACAGTACTCTTACAGGTTTCAATGAGATGTTGTTTTTCACATCAGTTTCTGACCATAAGTCTGTATTAACCCACAATGCATTCAAAGCAATTATCTGGTAACTCCAAATACCAACTTTATATGACGGGTTCTTCTGTTTGAACAGTTTTTATCTTTAGAAATGTTCACCCAGACTGTGAACTGTCAAAGTAAGAAGCACAAAGACTTTTCCTATGAATGTGATCTCTGTTATGTACATGCAGCTTATCTCAGGGTCCTGAAAAAAGGCTTCACAATTTGAATTGAGAACCGAGACCAAAGACAAAATGAGTGCAGGGGCGCTGAAAGTGTTTGAAAGTGCATGAAGTTTTGAAACAAATTACACAGTGACAGTCCAAGTTTTAAAGTACCATCAAAATGAGCCACAGACATTTTTAATGACAGAGTTTCACATTTGAGGGAAATCCATTTATTCCCTTTCTGGCAGAGAGTTAGATGGCATGACTGATCCCAAAGCCATGTCTGTACAGTAAATGCAAGAAAAGACTGCAGACTTTGGATGGAGACTTAAACTACAGTGGAACTAGGGGAAGAGAAAAGAACAAAACAGTCCATCATTAAAACAAAATTTAAAAATATACATTATTCACCTCTGAGCTACTTTAAATAAAGCCAAGAGGTTTGTTTCCCTGTTTTCTTTTTGTCTTATGAGCTACACGGTTATCTAGTGGCAAAAACTCCAAGTACTTGGTCAAAAAGGTTGCTTAAAACAAAGCACCAATTATCCTTGAGACCACCACTGTTGTCCTGAATGAGCAGTATAAACGGCACATGTTCATGTCTGGTATTCTTAGAAAGTTTCCTTTTGGATGAAGGTTTATTAAAAGAGGAGAAGTTACTGAAGGAGCGAGCGGGTAGACGATGTAGATTTTTCTGGCACAAACCTAGCATGAAATGGTTTTTCTGCCACAGTAATAGAAGAAGCTGAAACCTGTACTTTGGAGGTGAGTCACTGGGGACACCTCGACGAAGCTCCACCCTGCCAATGCTTATTGGTGCCGAGCTGAAAATGGAGACCTGCCTCCAGGAGAAATGTTTACCCAGTCTTAGCACCGAGCCTTACAGCTCAAAGAAGCATGAATAGATTTCTGTCTGCATTTTGCACCAGCTCTGAGCCATTTCAGATTGGGACCTGCCCAAAATGAGCTTCCCCTCACCCCGTGATGACAAGAATAGCTCACTTAAAGGCGCAGCGTGGAGAGAAATTAACTGTGTGTGATGAAGCGTAAAGTAACTGCACCAGTAACAAGGAATTTCAAAGACAAGAGATTCCTGACATTCCTAAAAGTAGAAGGATGAGAGCGTTAGGCAAAAAGAGCATTACTTTACAACAGTTTCACTAGAAAATCATCTTCGTTCAGATGAGGAAAGCAAGGGATGAGTGAGAAAAAAACAAATCATTAAATTGTCTTTGCAAGTTTATCACATGAACAATCAGATGTGCTGCTGCTGGATATCTATGAAGTGGTCTGTGATGCAGAGTTGATGCATGAGATTAAATCTGCAAACATAGTATGGTTTTTGGGATTTAAACTCTCTAAAAGAATAGTGTTGCATTGAAAAAGACTGTTCTTAGGTGTGATTAAGGGATGACTATTAGATTTTTTTGGTGAGATTATGCATCTAATTTCAGGAATATCCTGACTGAACTTAGAGAGAAAAATGTAGTTAAAATCACTTTTCCTTCATTTTTAACATAAGAAAGGCTGATCTGATTCAATCGGATTGCAGTGGAATATTCTCATATGTCAGCTCATTTATAGCTCACAATTGCTTTTGTGCTGTAGTATCATTGTCAAGGTTACAGCCTCACTGTACTAATCCTCTGAGGACAGCATATCACACTGTCCTATATCACACCCTTCATATAACCTGATCAAACACACAAGCTCCTTAAAAAAACCTTTAAAACACACTGTTGTTTGAGATATAGGATAGCCAGGTGAAACTTTTTCATCGTCTGACTGGTAGTGCATGTGAAGTAATGCATAGCGCAGTTTTCTCCGAGCATTAAGTAGGTATTATAAAAGCTTTACCTTGTATGTGCTGGTTCACCACATTTTCCAGCCGATCGAGCCGCTCCATGATCCGGAGAGTGTCACCTTTTTTGTCACCTTCTAACTTTCTCTCCGTTAAAGGCATCGGGACCTTGATGTAAATATTTGCGATGTAGTTAGTAACCCATCCGACATAGAGCAGACAGACAATGTTGGTCATGCCGCTGAGGATCACGCATGTGGACACCAAAGTTTTGGTTCTTCTGGTGCAAGCCATGCCAACATCCCTCCATACAGAACAGCCTGCAGTCTCCAGTAAAATCTCAGCACAGGGCGACTGTCGCCCGCAAAAAAATCCTCCTCCTGAAATACGAAGTTATTTCCAGCGACGGCGCAATAAATCCGAAGCGCAGAGCGGCCACTTTAAAAGTGCAGCTTTGTTTACTTGATTTTTTACGCTGCTGAAAACACCGGTTAATAGCAAAACTCTACAGGTGAAGCTTCTCCCGCTCGCTCCATTGTATGCCCTCCGTCAGCCCAGTTCGATTTGACGATTGAAAAAGCAGGAGGGACAGTGAGCATCCTGCTGCAGCCAATGAGAGAGATGGCGAGGACTGACATCTTCCCTGCTGCACGCGTCTCCGCTGCGCACTGATTCACTCTGGCAAAGGGTCTGACCTGACCGTGTTCAGGAAACGGATGGTCCACATCACATATAGGCTAACACTTAACACACCACAGTGACGTTGCGTAACTGGTCCTTGAGCAGATGTATTTGAATTAGACTGAAATTATCCATTTCTCCGAGTTTGTGTTGTTTTTCTTTTCTTTTTACATGCTTGCGCAGAGAAAACTTTGGCGGAAGGGAAGTGAAATCTTCATTATTAAACTATCAGCTGCAATACTGGATCAAACCACCAGATGGAGACAACGGGACTGCACGGAAAGTCTACGGACAGTCAGTGGTTCGTAAAGGGGCTGCAGGAAAGATGCAGCGTCATTTCATGGTGCTGAGGACACGCGTGGACCATGACCTTAACCTTTCAGTATCCGCACCTTTCAGGCAAAGTGTGCTCCCCCTGATTCTTTGGACACTTCTTTTTGAGGCAGGGCAAGATGACACGGTTAAAGAGGTGTCAACTTTCATCCCTCCTTCTTCCCCCATAATCCTGTAGGCTTCATAGGCTACAGGAATATGAGAATTGAACATCAGAATAAGTGCAATGTGTTACAAAGACTAAGTGTTATGCACAGCACAGTATATTATATTGTGAATTTAATATTGGTTTGGAAGATATGCAAAACTACTACTTTCTGTTTTATTTTTATCTAAGCTAACAGCCATTTTTAAAACTTAGTTGTAGTTGTACAGTTAGACGTCAGAGTCTAAAGAAATTAATTAATTAATAAATTCTTTACTGCATTTTTATGACAAAGATCTTGTTTATATTTTTAAGTAGGCCTATTTTCTGTTACTATCATTTGGTGACAATTTGCAAGGAACACTCTGTCATGGAGTCATTGCAAGAGCGCTCGATGTCAAAGCAAGAGATTTGGATCCAATGATTTAAAGAAAGATAAACAGACAAGATGTATCTAAAATATATTTGTGGAGAAGGCAGATATCAGAATGACTGCTCATATCCCAGTGAAAATCTGTTGTTTTGTTGTTTATGTTATGTTATGTGGCAGGATTATAGATAAGGAATATAGTCTTTCTGCAGGTTGAATGCATCGAAAACACTCTTCAGCCGGTGTTTAAGATTATTCTTCAGATTTATGTGCCTCCATACACACAACTCTGAAAAGTATGGTGAAAACTCAGCCAATGACCCTCAGAAAGCCGGGATAACCATAGGACCAAGTCTTTTTCAACAGATTCCAACAACATCTGTCACTCTAAAAGCAAACACAAAGACGTTTGGGCGTGTCAAGACTTTTGCACTGAACCACATTATGTTTTTCTCTTTTTAAAAAAAATTGAAAAAGTAACACATTTTCCTATTATATAATTGTTTTCTAGTTGTGAATGAGTCACTTAGCACAGCTTACATTTTGCTCTGAATTCCTCAGTAACATTGGCCTTTGTTTAGGGCTCAGGTTTGCAAAACCTTCATCCTCCTTTGTTCTGTAGCTGGAGGAGCTGGCTGCTCATTCATCTCAGCTTCCAGAGCTGCCAAAGCAAAGAACTGTTATGTTTGTTTTTCTGTTTTGCAAAATGTGAAGTTTTTTTTTTCCTTTTTTGTTGGTTATTTGTCTACAAAGATATTTGTAATTTACATTTGTGATGAAAGAGCATTTTCTTGCTTTTATTCTACTTCTAATTGTCCTGGACCATTTGATTCTCTTGAAAAAAAATCAATGAACTATATGTTGGCCTGTGTCTCCCTAATTTGAAATAAACAATTCTTGCATAGATGTTTAGTTGTAGGTAACAATGAAAATGTGCGTCTGTGAGAGCTAAACAGAAAAGTCACTGATGGTCTCAGGTTAATATTTAAAGTAATCCATTTCCACCAATATTCATAGCTTCGTTAATATACAACAGATGTTTTATATTTCTTTCATTCTTCACTGTTGACCATGAACATTTTGCTTCCAGAGATCACACATGCTGGAGGCATTGTTTCACCTGGAATCATACCAATGATTTTCTTTCCCAAAGATGGAAACAAGCAACTTGCCACTGACATGAAAGAAAGCTCCTCACATGGAGGATTTCATCCCAAATCTTACACCTTCAAACTATATATCAAGTCAAAGAACAGAGGCCCAGGGATAGCAAGAATCAGACTCCCTATCCTGCAAGAAATAGATCAAGGACATCACATCAGGAAGATGATCCCCAGCTGAGTGAAGGCTCACACAGCTGGAACCTATATGTACCATCAACAGACTGAAAAGGTGGTTGATATCAAGAAGTCCTCTGAGTGGCCGGAAAAATTGTGGTTTGAAAGACAGAAAGACTAATTATGAAAGAAAGAGTCCACCACAGGTCTCCATATGCAGGATGTGCAAAGATGCCACTCATACAGTCCCTCACATACAGCAGTAGCAGGGTGTGAGATGCAGATACGGCGTGCAGAGTTCCATCACCAAGTGGCAGCGATGTCTTGCAGGAATGATGTCCCAAAGTCAAGTGTGACATATTTCTGAGGGTAGTAAAGAATGACAGATCCTATATCATCTGGAACTTTTTACACTTGAAGAAATAGATATTTGATCAACTTGTCATGTAGGTACCATCTGGAGGTTCAGCTCCCATTTCACTTTGTGATATTCTTGTTTAACTCCTGGTTAAAGGGCAAAAGGTGTTCTGGTTACACAATATTGTTGATATGACAACCTCAAACTCTGGTGCATTTTTAATTGACAGATAATAAACGCCTGCAGGTGTTTGACAAGCAACCTCTATCATTGTTGTTTGAACTGGTGCCAAGCTCTGATACTTTGAGGTAGGTCCTGGGAGCCTTGATGCTCCTACTGAGTGAACTGCCTCGCCAAGTAAATGTCAGATAGTCTGAGAGAACGGGCTTCCTCTTGGTTGATTAATTACTGTGTACAAGAGGTTTTCTGATAATCATCTCTGTGAAATCCCACAAATAAAATGGTCATCTCTATATATGGGACTTCACAATAAATTCCCTCATCACTGAGGACAGCAACTATTAATCAGAAAACCACACAGTTAACCAAATTTAGAGAGAAAAGTACAATAAAGCATACCATAAATGAGTACAGAATTGTAAAGTCTTATATCCACTTGTCACCCTTTTTCTGAGATGTTGCTTTATTACTCTGATTTAATAATTTAATGCCATGTGTGAGACAAACCTTTTTTCCTGACAACCAGTTAAATGTTTTTTATGTGTTACCATAGGTAGAAGTTAAATAATTCACCTAACACTTCTACTGTATATTACACTTAAAACTCAACAAAGATCTACTGATTCAGAAACTATTGTGCTTACTATAGACACAGATAATATGTTGCTATGGTATTGACTTTTGCACCCACAAAAACACCACACAGAGGAGTATGGACATAATTAATTATTCACCATTTTATGTCAATAAGAAAAGAAATTTAGAACAATGGTACAAAAATATATTTCAAGTTGAAGTCCTGAACTAAACATACTGCTTGTTTGTTTAGGGGCTACTGGGTGGGCTGTTGGGCCTTTTGGGGGTTTTCCTCAGGTGACTGATCCTTGGTGGAAGTCTCTTTGTACTTTTAGTTTGAAATGTTTTATTCAGCTTAGAGATTTTTTTCAGAGCATTCAGGATTTAGCATCTTTCACTGACAATTCTACACATGATTTCAAGTTTATGAGGAATGAATTGTTTTAAATGTGAATAATGTGCTCCTTTCACATTGTAATTTTGTGTAGATGTCCTGATTTTCTTCTTTAGAATATTTCCACAAATATTTAACAACTGGAGCTAAAGTGCGCTCAGTGACCCTGTTGTATATTTGCTTTTGGGCTCTGATCTAATACTTCATATTGACTATGGACAGCTATCCGTCTGTCCATCTTTCCATCCATCTGATATGTCTGTCCATCCAGCCATTTTCCTCCACTTAACTGAAGCTGGATCTAAGAGGCAACACGTCTAGGAGGGAAACCTAGACACCCCTCTCCAAGCAGTACCCTCCATCTCGTCGTGGTGGACTTTAAGGATTTACAATCCCTCCAGCATGTTCTCGGTCTCCATGTTCAAAGAGCCAGTTAGTGCTGTCAGGGATACAATTGCCTTCCTCTGTCACCCCGCTTTTACTGCACCAACCTCAAACTTCCCCCCTACCATTGATAAGCACACGTGAAGGAAGCATCAAGGCAGCAAGCTCCTACTCCAGGCTCATGACAGGCTTATTGTGCAGTTTTTGTTTTGTTTTTATTGAGGATGAACCATTTTCTCACATGTGCAGTTATCAGTAAACCATCAAACGCATTGATACACATTGAAAAAAGGATAAAGATGGATGTGTTTCTTTTTAATGGAAACTCCTCACATCCTCTCAGTTTCCGTCTGACTCTTTGCCTGTGCCTTGTTAAGACTTGAGGGGATACAAGAGATACAGCTTGTCTTCACAGCCGGCAGCAGTAAGGCCAAAATTCAGGTCAGAGCAGTCCTTTTTAATTGCATGAGTAAATCCATCCACACTGCTGTAATCATGATCACCCAAATGACAAAATGAGGTGTTGTAATACATGATGAAACAAGTGAAATGCAAGGCAACATTATACTTCTGATTAATCTACTAAGACACCATTTTAATACATTTCCATTGTAATGGCGTAAAATCCAATTCAAAAACGAATAACGCCAAGTTAGTAAACATTTTAAAACTTATTTCATAGATGTTTTTTTTTATTGTGTCAAAGATTGATCAAAATGTTTGCAAGTTTTTGTAATATATCTTTGCAGATCTGGCACTGATATTCTTTTTTTTATATTTGTAAGGGGTGATTGTTTTAGGGTTCTTTCACAAGGTTCCATTACACTGCAGACATATAGTGGTAAACCCACATGCACACCATGGCCTGTCTGGTCTCCTGAATGCATGCAACAGTCAGATATGTTGTTTAAAGCCTCCATCATTCGTGAAACATAATCAAAGGTGCATCCCACTGGTAAAAATTTAGATTGAAGTTTAACCTGCTTTCATCAAAAATAGTTTCAATAATCTCATCTCACTCTTTTTTGTGCTGAGGTCAGAAGTTTGAGTTATATTAACATGCTGTGGCTCTACAAGCTGCCTGTGGAGTGCCACTATTAATTTTTTTCAAATGAAATGACCAAAACAAAAGACAGAAAAGCCACAGGTAATGGAACAGTATAAAACACTCACAGACCAAAGAAGTCATATGTGTTTTTAATTTGGGCAAGTATCTGTTTAATGAGAAAATTGGTTCGAAAAAGAACTACTATATATATGAAAAGGCAGAGAGAAACAAAGGGGGCGATGGTTTTGAACTTTCTCAGCTGGGGAGAAAAGGCTTTTTAGGATGAGGGCACTGGGGTGTTTCTTTGATCTAAAACTTTAGTAATGGATCAAAACATGGAGACAGGGAGCTTGAGGAAGAGCAGAAGTCTAGTTTGGCAGATTTATAAAGAAAAAAAACTCAGGTGAACTCATCAGGGCTTTGAAAGGACAGTTTACTTTCTCACTTTTGTGCCCTGAAACAGAAGGTGCACAGCTTGTTTCTGTGCTGGCAAAAGGGAACAAAGTAAGGTTATTATCTGTGTTTATTGGAGCTTTCTTTTCTTCTTTTTAGAGACATAATCAAAAGTTTGTCTTCTTCTTCTTCTTGTATTGTACGTAAACACAATGGACTTAGAAGTAAAAAAAGGGAGACAAAAAGAGGAACAAAAAATATTTCAATTGGACTGCTGACATTGTGGAAAGCGGATCGAACTTTAAATAAAACAGCTGCACTCATCTACAAATGTCTTCTGTCTGAGAAAAACTGAAAAGTTTTATTGACTCACACATTGTTCCTAAGTTACATGATGACTCAACCACATCCTAAACAGCCTTGTACTGTTGGGAAAAGAACTCAGACTAATCTCTCTTCAGAATTCTTTCTACAAAACTCATGAGTTTCCAGAAATGTAGGCATGTAAAATTTAATAAATTGTTGAATAAGAAAGGAATGATAGTGTAACTTCCAGAATCCTAGGGGAACGCGCTTACTGGCTGATCAGAATCCGGACGTTCCGAAAGTTAACCCCATTGGCAGAGAAAGACCGTCATGCTAGGCTAAAAAACTAGCCGGACGTGATATTTGGTACAGCTCCTTTAAAGGAGAACTTCAGTATTTTTCAGCCTGTACCTATGTTGTAGCATTCTATATGATAATTTACTCACCCAGACAACTCGAACTCCATCGGGAAATATTTATGTCCACAGACAATCAGCATAAATCCATATAACGGGAGCGATCGGGCAATCGTTGCTCGCCCACTAAATAAGGCATTATCTGCCACAAAAGGCCTTCGTTTTACAAATGTGTTGTTTGCAAATACTAGTCAGATCCCTCCGTGACCTGTAGACAGCATGTACCTCCTTTGTTGTTGTTATTCCGGGGTCCTTTCGAGCCTTTGGCGCTGACCTGCAACTGCCTGCGACAGCGATTGCGTCACTACCATACGCCACGGAAAAAGGGCGAATTCACTTCGTACTGTAAAACGGTTGTCTACTATCTATTTTTTCAACTTGTAAAAACACAAACCCGTACCATTTTGCTATTATCTTAGCAAATACAGAACTGTCCTACAGTATGGAGTGATCTATGAGGGAATTCGCCCTTTTTGCCATGGCGCATTCAGTTTTTAGGAATTTGTTAGGCAGTTCTTACCCAATTTTAATATTTTCAGCAATCTCCATAGATGTTTGCCTGACGCAGACTAATAATTTGACCCATTTGAAACAGAGTAGCATATTTTTCCCTACCACTTTCTGATTAGTTTTATTAAATCCGAGAAGTACCTTTCTTCTTGGCTTGGCAGTGTACATTTCAGAACCTGAAAGCACCTCTACAAAGAATGTTCATCTTAGAGGTTGTAATAAAACCTCCTCTCTTTTCAATTCTCCCTGCTCTGGTGAGGTTTTGGAACTGAGACATCCTTTAAAGTAGTTTGCTAAGATTGATTTCAAGGTCACAGGCAGGAGGACTGAGGAGAGAGCAGACAAGGAGAGTTACAAATACAAAAAGCCTATTTGATGATGGGGTCATTGATTGGTGGGTCAAATGATAGCAGCAGGGTGGAAAACATGCATGTTTCAAACGTTAAACACAAACACAAAAACTTCCGTCAATAAAAGGTACAAGAAATGAAATCACACTAATCAAGAGCACTGCAACAGCTCAGTTTTTCCTACAGTAAATTGCAGCTATTTGTCCAGAGTACTAAAAAAGAGCAACATTACAATAAAAGCTCTTGTGAGTTGCTAGCATTTTATTTCAATATCGATTTTATGAGGGAAAAGTAAAATATACATGATCTTAATGTTACATAAATTCTTAATCTTTAAAACTTGGTGCTTCTGTCAGCAAAGCCTATATTATCCACATTCCACGAGTTGTCATTGCCCCTTCTGTATCCCAGGGCTGAGAGAACATAATTACCTTTGTGTTCCAGTGTGGAGACCCACAGAAGCATTTTGCTTTAATATACTGCATCACATAGCAGCAACTGGTTGCAAAGAAACCAAGGAGGCCATTGTCAGAGAGGGGGGAAAAATAGTGTGTCAGAGCAGGGGATAAGATAAGAAAATAGTTACCAGCAGACTGGCTTTTGCTGGCCAGAGAGAGCTCAGAGAAGAGACTGGATGCAAGAGGGATGCTAAATGAGACTTTGTTATGATGCAGACATCTTTTAAAGTTGTGCTGTTCTAAAGAGAGAAGTAAACCAATTTTAAAGGCTCTAACATTTAACAATGCTGAAGCTCTCAAATTGCAGTAATTTCCATAGTGGGATTTAAGTGTGTTGTGGATCAATACAACTATTTCACTTTCTGGATTTATACTCATGAGCAGATCTGTCCCTCATGGATCATGTGACCCGTAGCACTTTGCTCCTCAGCTACAAAACACAGCAGGCTGTGCTTCATGGTATTTATTCACAGTAAGAAGGTGAACATGGTGTCTGAGGAGCCCAGCAAGAAAGAGACTGTTTCATTTTGTAACAATGTCAAATGGCCAGTGGGAAGTTACAGGTTTAGCCCCTTAGTGGCCAAAAGTTACACAGTATCCCTTTAATGTTGATAACATGCTCGAAAGGCTGGACTTCTTGTGGTGGAAATGATGTGAATTCAAATATGAACCATTCTCATATATTATGTTAGCCTCTGAGTGACATGTGACATAAGAACCAAACAGGGCTCGTGGCGTGTTCAGACTGAACCAATTTTGCTATCAAGAGCATCAGGTGTACATGTTAAGTCTATGTAATGGCATGTTTTGAGCGTTTGGCGCTGTGCTTTTTGAGATTTTGAGCTGCATCCAAGGCGGCGGACACCAGAGTTGGAAAGTTTGAATACAGTAGGGACTTATTTTCTGACTACAGAAATACAAACTACTTGAGAGCGCCAAGAGCGCCAAGAGCGCCAAGAGCGCCAAGAGTGTTTTTTGATCCTGGATGTCAGGCTTCTGATTTACTAGCGTCCAGCGTCCAACTTTGAACGTCAAGAGCATTTTTGACACCTAAATTGTGTGCGATCTGAACGCACCATTAGAACTGACTGACTGGGAGGACTTATCAATAGGCCTACTCAATACTTCATAATGCACACACCTCAGTGCACACACCTCAGTCAGGCATTGACAATGAAGGCATTGATAGTTTGTGTAACAGTTCTTCCATTTGGCTAAAAGATGGAATTAGAGAACAAATGGATGACAGAAAAAACTGAACTCAAAATAAAACATATGGTTTAATTACTGAATTCAAACTCCATCAACTACCTTTTTTTTAAGTAACAGCACTATTTGTTTTTTTTAAGCAAAAAACCCACATTGAGAAGATTAGAGCAAATGAGCTGAACAAAAACATATGATTTATACTGTTAATTTCCCCAAAGCTGGTGCAAGTTAAAGGGAAAACTGCAGGTGTATATACAAAATAATTTTTCTTATATCATTGTATTAAGTTACATAGGCTTACCTTTAAGTAAATAGTTTCACATATATAGTCGTTGACCTATTACAATACATTCAGTGAAAAAAGCACGTTTCCATCTGGTTACAAACTGCATGCCCTCAGTGCTGTAAAATGGTCTCTGGTGTGAAGTCTGCACATACATCATTGTGATCTGATTTACATTTCAAAGCAGCACAGAAAGGATGGGGGAAAGAATAAAAGACAGAAGGAAAAAAGGAAGTGAAAGAGAAGAGACTGAGTGGCCCATGGCTTAGTTATGATCTGATTTTCATGAAGCAAGAGAACTTAAATTTAAATGTGCATCTGTGCCGCCTCTGTTCACCGCAGGTTAGTGTGTTTCTGCCATTAGGGTGAACAGTCTGGAGAGCTCTTTACACACAGTTATCAAATTGCAGATCCAAGGGCAACTTTTATTTGTGAGTTCATCTCCTGCTTATCAGTCATGTCATTGTTTCTCTGAGAGAAAACAAGCAGCTAAATACTGATTCAAAGTCTTGAAAGTCAAGTGCCTGCTTTGTTGAACACACGACTAACCCTAGAGAGAAGAAGGTGATGCTGAATTACTTAAAATAGCTCTGACCATAATAACTAAAATTAGATTTATTTATTTTTCATCAAACTGGATCATGAACAGCCTGCAACACATTTACCTCTAGAGATATTATCTTGCACAGATGGGGAAAGTTCACATGAATATCATTATGCTTTACATTTTCTGTGCTTCTTTAATTAATATTTAGTTAATATAATGCAGTTTTAGTTATTTTTTACTTGAGCAAAGTCTTCCCACATGTAAACACCAAATTATATACCTAGTACCATTTTCTTCATAACCTCTCTGAGACTTTTGAGTTTTTTATGTGCTAATTCAGCATCAATTTCTATTTCCCAGCAAACCATTCACCAGAAAACATGACTTGTCACGGCCCTTGGCCTGGCACCCTGCAAAACACATGCAAAGCAGGCTGTCTCATCCATCACTGCTGATTGGCCGTCCCGGGATCCATCTGTATAGACTGTGGAGCTGGATCTGGTTGGCCGCCCATTCCTCCCGCCTGCTGGTGATTGGCTGGGACTGCAGGTACAAGTTCCTCAGCCCTCCTATTTAAGGAGCCATTCAACATTCATTCAGGGCAGCTGTGTGTCCTTGGGACTGTGTTTACCAGCTTGCCTCTCAGTCACTTGCAGTAACTGAGATTTCTGTCTGTGTTATTGTAGCCTTGTGGCTTTGCTTGTTGC
>JAVQJG010120055.1:0-27183 GCA_036024015.1 Craterocephalus amniculus
GCTGCTGACCACCATCTCAGACACACAACCTTTCAGTCTCACAAACGGCGGTCTGTTTGTGAGCTAGTCATAAATCCAGCTGGTTGTGGAGGAATTCTGGAGCTTCTCACACAGCAGAGTAGCTGAATCGTATTAAAGGCACCTGAGAAGTCAAAGAACATGAGGCTCAAAGTGCTGCCTGACTGGTCCAGATGAGAGTGGGCTCTCTGAAGCAGGTAGATGATGGCATCTTCAACCCCAAGCCCATTACGGTATGCAAACTGTAATGGGTCCTGAAAGTTGTTCACCTGCTTGCTGAGGTGAGCCAGTAAGAGTCTCTCCAGGACTTTCATGACGTGAGATGTCAGGGCAACTGGTCTGTTGTCATTTGGTTCAGCTGGTTGTTGTTTTAGGTACTGGAACAAGGCAGGATGTTTTCCACAGCACTGGGATTGTTTTCTGACTCAGGCTGGTGTTGAACAGGTGCTGGAGAATCGGACATAGCTGTCTTAAGCAGGTCTGAGAACTCTGGGAATGACAGCATCTGGACCTGCAGCCTTGTTCTGGTTCAGTTTCACCAGTTATTGCATGACTTGATTACAGGAGACAGACAGAGTGGAGGAGGAGGCAGAGGAGCTTTCAGGAAGTCCTGATGTGGCGGAGATGAGGCCGTGTCCAGGTCCTTGACTGAGCCGCAGCGTGACATAATGAAGCACTTTAAACTACATCTTGATGACATCTAAAAGAAATACAGACTAACAGTAAATAATATTTGCTTGGTTTCTGGGAATTTTCAAGGATAAAACAGTATGTACAAGTTGTATAACTGAGCACATGAAAGGAAACTGTTCTCAAAGTACCTCTATTGAGCACTGATAAGAGTTCAACCAGTTCTCAGGATTTTCTCTGGATTCTTTTGCAAACAGGGCTGTTAATGAGTTACACAATTAGCAACTTTTTCTTTTTCTGTACAGCTTGTGACTGAGAATAAAGGAAAATGTCATTCTCCCTCCGAGTGGATCAAAGCCTTGTATTTCCTCTCTACAAGCAAAGATCAAACGATGTGACTCATAAGCTTCATGTTTATTCTGGGCTTCTTTTTTACTCCCTTGTGTCTGCCATTGTAGCATTGCCCATGACAAATTTCTAGAATTAACAGCAAAAACCACAATTACCAGCAAAGTGTGAACGAAGCACAATGTATAAACAATTAGCATAGTAAGGAGAGAAAATAGCTTTGGCTGCTGGATGCAAACAGAGAAAGAGCTGTTCTTAAACTCCCTGAAACTGACTTACTTATGTCTCACCATGAAGTAATATGTCTGACTCTGCCACTCAATAGAAGGCAAATTTTTCTAAAACCCAAGCTGTAAATTGGAAGTATACATTTTGGCCACTAGATGGCACAATGCGCCACAGAAACAGCACCAGTGCTGCCACATTACATTGAACACAGGATTGTACAAACTAAGAATAATTGTAGGGAAACCTTTAGCTTTGTCAAATGATTGTCATTTAAAATTCCACATAAAATACCAAATAAATTATTTAGATTATAGTCAAAAAATTAGAATTTAAACAAGATATTGATTATTTGGTACCTAGGTGGTAAACAATCGATATTTTCCTTCATATAACAACAGCTCAGTCAGAAACCAAAAGTAGTTTTATTCTATGAAGAACTGTGTTTTGATGATGCACCAAAGGAACAAAACACCTGAGTTGTGTTTAGGCTGCCTTTTTTTTTTTTTGCTGATGTAATCATAGACTTACTAAAGTCTCCACAGCAGCCGAGTGTTTGAAAAGGAAAATAAAGAACCTAACATTTACTCATGTAAAAATTAGGTTCTCCAGACGATGCAATTTGGCTGAGATGATGCTTTTGGCCTCCCCACACATCTGCTATAAAAAAAGTGTCAGAATGTCGGATATGCACTTGTATTAAAGATAAATATGTTCAAGTTGCACTTTGCAAAGGAACAGCTGAGTCATGCCAACCAGAAGGTTGTTTTTTTAATCCTCTGTCCACATGTTGAAGTTTCCTTTGGCCAGACACTCAACCACACTTTTCATTGGAAGTGCTGATCTGTGAGTACAATTCATGTACAATAATATCTACTATAAATGATAGTAAATGTGTAAACAAAGTCTCAAATATAAAAATTGAATTATTTAAGTCTACATTCTGGTAAGTGTTGTGGCTCCAGAGCTGTAAAACTGGACAATTTGGCTTTAAGTTATGAAATTCTTTTACAGCGCACAGCAGGAAACGTGTAAATAATTGAACAAATGATGGTTGGGTCACATTTAGTGGTTTCAGTTTCAGTGTGCTTGCTGTCAATGACTTCCTGTCAGACTCTCATGGCACACAAGGACTGCTGAGCTTCTCCGACTATTTCTGCTCCAAAAGTATGAGTCATGAGAATCCTTACCACTGTCATAAAGATAAAATACTTAACTCATGATACCAATTAATAATACCTCTTAACAAGGGCCTTTATATGAATATCAATGAATATGATGAGGTCATGTCTGGTCACTCCACACTGGTTTGGTGGAATGATTAATGATTCAATCAAAGATCTGCAGTCTTTTAATGAATTAAACAATCTGCATGAATTTTATACCCTTTATTTAAAAAGTTAAAGTTAGAAAAATTTCTGTATTTTTTTAAGTTGTCAGGTCATCTAGTAACGCAAAGGCAAGGCACGTTTATTTGTATAGCACATTTCATGTACATGACAATTCAAAGTGCTTTACATCAAAACATTAGAAACAGTACACCAAGGCGCAGAAAATAATAAAAATAATTAAAAACAAAAGTAAAATCACAAAATAAGAAAATTAAAGAAAGAAAGAAACCCTCAGAAAAAAATCACTCATCATAAAAGTTTGCAAATAGAAACGTTTTTAACCCTGATTTAAAACTGCTGACAGTTTCAGCAGACCATATGAGAGATGGCACCAGAGGGCGCTCTCCACATTGAATCCATACCAGTGTTTCAAGATCTTTCTACACTACACCATACTCAGACGACTCAGGACATCATTCACTATGTTATCATGGTGTAAATTACAGTAAAGAAAAAAAAACACACACACACAGATTATTTTTCACTGCTGCCATAAAAATGGGATCTGGACACACGCTTTCACTCTAAAGTCCACAATAACAAAGGACTGAAGATTTATGTAAGTGATGAGAAACGCTGCAGGTTACCATCGTAGACACGGCCTGAGCCCCTATCCTACCATCTGTGCACAGATCATTTACACAGAGAACAAACATTACGAGAGGTTGATACAAGCGCGTGGGACAAAAGAAACAGCGGGATCGAGTTAGAACCAGTTCTGGTGGCTTCACGTGAATGTCAGCAGTAATCCAAGCCATTGCTTCTCAGTGCACACCCACTCGCACAAAAGCCCCAGTAATACAAAGAAGCAACATTCCACGCCCATCTGTCTCGGCCCTTCACTTGTAAACTCTCTCTCTCACTCGTACATCGGCTTACTCAGATTCAGGTGTTTGTCACACCTGTAACTGCTTCTGTAGGCCGGGATCAGCACAGAGAAAGGTCTCAGACCAGACAGCAAGCTGGTCCAAGAAGCTGTGTCATAACTCCAACCAGGGGAAACGGATGAGTCACAACTGCTGGCAATAATATGCTTAGTGTCTCCAACTCATTCCAGGACCGGTGCATTTTCACTACTCCAAATCTGATTAAATGTGTGTAACTTTCACACTGAAAGGGATGAGTCATGGCCTTCATTTTTCTGCATAATCATCGCATCACTTTTGGTTAAGTTTGACATCAACTTAGTCACTAAAAGACAAAACTCAGCGGATTCAGCGACGTGTACGGTGCTCTGCGTCTCCGCTGGTCGACTGACCGCTGATCTGCTAATAGGCTTTACGGTCGATGCCAGGGTGCCTGGATAAAGCAGTGGTGAGCTCCGCTGCTCTCCCCAGCTCCCTCTGACTTAACCCAGAGCGTTAATCTCAACAGGTTCGAAACCGGTTTCGGAGCCAACAGCCTGGTCTGAGCACATGCAGGCAGACGGGCTGTAGATTTTAATCTCTTTTTTTTTTTCAAAGCCTCCACTGTCCTCATCTCCCTTTTACTTGTCCAGATCTTTTGAAACTGTGTGCCTGCTGGAAGGAATGAACAGGTTTGCTTGCACTTCTCAGTGTGGGGTGCCCTGAGGTCATTTAAAATGGGATTTGGTGCTTTTTGTATAACATTTAGTTTATCATTGCACATGTCAAGTGGTGTTTTTTGGTGAAATCTGTTTCATGAATGGAGCAAATGCTCCCTTTGTGTTGAAGCAAAAAATCCTGTGGGGGGGGAGGTACAAAAAATGTAGCTGACTGCATTACTGAGGTCCGCATGATGGAGATACTTTCTTCAGTGAACACAAGCTGTTTTTTCTGCTTCTTGTGATTTTTAATAAATTTTTCTTTTGGAATTAAGGAGCAGCCATGCTGCCCTAAAAACACAGACATCGCCACTGTCCATCAGAAGCCAGGTGCATCAATTGCATTCAGACTGGAACAGTAAACCAGCCACAGTAGCAGATAAATGCCAAAAATGAGAAGGCATGCACAGGATGGGAGGTCCCAGCACCCTAACACTCAGGAACAACAAAAATGTGAGAGAAGTTTGTTACAAGTAGTGTCCAGAATGAAATCATGAAGAAAGACACGTTGATAAAGTGAAGAATGTGCCTCAGGCATCAGAAGACAGGGGTTGGCCAGCAGTAAACATAGTTCTGTGGAAGTCAGAGACCCTGGAAGGCCATATCTGTCTTTGATAGACTTTATGTTTACTGGTGAAAACAGGCCGTATTATTGTCAACCAGTTCCAGGACATGTCATGTGCTGGCTATGCTGAGGTCTTCTTACTTATTTCCTTAGTTCTGTTTGATCCTTCTACAGACAGTTATGGCCATGTCATCCTTAACGGTTACCAGGAATGCAGACTTGCAACTAATTCCTGTCTGTACCGGTCATACTATCATCACGTGGCCTCACTGGTTTGCCAAAGTCTTTATCGTCACTGTTGCACTGAGCCGACATGAGTAGAAAGATTAAAAGCCCTCATCAGCCACCATCATGGTCTTACGACAACCGCCTGCCTCCCTCGCGCTCTGATTATCAAAGTGATGTTGATTATAGGCCGCGATAAATACAGTCTCCCACATGTTAGAAGGGGCTGAAGAACAAAGCGGAGGGGGGAGGACAAGATGTATACATGAGAGGGTTGTGCTGACCGAGCAGGGCTAAACCGTTAACAAATGACTGACATTCCAACACACTGAAGGGCCAGTGTTCAAAAAGTTCAATCATATGATTTGTTTTAAGTAAAAACAATAAATTCTGCTTCTGGTTTAAACTTGTCTTGCTGCGCCAATGCAAACATTACCAGACTAATCAGGTATTTTCAGGATTCAGGTATTGCCAGCCAGCACCATCATTGTGATTATAAACATGCTGCTGCAAACATTCAGCGTCAAACTCCCCTTGTGTGTAATTACAGCCTCAGAGTACAGTGATGTAGCTGCAGACTCTTGGTCTCCATTTTAATGACTTAAACATTAAATCAGACACTAAATTACACAAACGTGTAAGAAAATCTTCAAATCCCTTCGAATCTGGCTTTGTTTACAAACCTGAGATCTTTGCTGAATGTGAGAGTTTGAAAAGTGTGATTGCAGAAATGAGACTTCAGAGAGAGCCGCTGTGTCTGGCAAACTATCAGTCAAACGTGTGCCATGACAGTCGGATATTGCTCACTAGATATTGCCGGATCAAACTGTGAGATAACTGGAGGAGGTAGATGATGCACTGCACTTCACATGTGAACAAAGTGCATTGTTCACCTGGAAATCACTTTAACGCTCATTGTGCTGCACGACCTAATGAACTGCCCACAGCAGCTGCTCAACACATTATCTGCGGCTGTAGATGTAAACCCAGCCCTGACCAAAGCGTGACTGCAGCAGACGGACTACATATCCGCTCCGTCGGTAGCGTAATGCCTGACGTTCGCCCGCTCAGATATGGATCAACTCCGGAGCAATCGAGCCTTATCTGTTTCCCTTTGCTTCATCGAGATCCTGTCTCAGCCCAGCGATGGCGAGCAGGTTTGTGTTTTATAGGCAGCTATTGTTTAGTGCAACACGCCTGGAACTGTGAACATGAACGTTTCTCTAGAGTCATTTCCAGTAAGACCAGGGATGCAAATGCATACGGTTTTACTCATTAACCTTTTGCTAAATTATATAGTTATGTCTTCTATTCTCCATTCAGATGCAGCTATTCTGCACCTCCGTGCATACATGATGGCATCTGCTTTACAAGTTTCATTAGTGGCCCTAAATCCATACAGTTTGATCAAATTATGGTGAAAAGTGCAGTTACAATACCTTTAATGGTAGTTTTAAAAAATGAAAATGAATATACATTCACTGTGCAAATGATTGCATATTTTGGCTTGCATGTTTTACTGTTCATGTGGCACAATTCATGTTAGGGGAGAGCGGGGTAATGTGATACACTTTTTACATTTGCTTCCCTTTCGCCAAGTGTAAATGATATATTGGTAAAATTGACACATTTCCCACTAATTCAGGATGTTTTCTAGCTATGGAAATGATCAGAATGTGTTCAGGACAAAGAGCAATGAAAATATGACTGTTTTTAAAAAAGTGGTCTTGTGTCTCAGTTTACCCCAGACCGGGGTAAAGTGAACCAGCTGGTTGGTAAGCTGGTGAAGTGTTTCTCTCTACATGTTGTTCCTCCAATTGAGGCAGCTTCTCTACCGCATCACTTTTAGCTTCTTTTTGTATAACATCAGTTTCTTTTATAGTAGTGGTGCACTGAAAAATCTGGCCACTGAAAATGGCCCAAAAGTGCATTTTCAGTTTTTGGCCAAAAGAATTTTATCAGTGAAACAACGCAGCCAAAGAAGGTGCTGTGATGAAAGAGCATAAAATGTGGGAAGCAGGCTTGTCAGGAAGGGCCAATGTGTCTGACCTGTGGATGTTTTTCAGTAAATCTGAGAAAGACCCACGGATAGCGATGTGTAAAACAACTCTGTCGTCTAGAGTATAGCGGCTGATAAAGCCCTACTGCTGCTGGTAGATCTTGAAAAGAAACAACAACACAATGCTGGAGTAAACTCACACTGCGTCAGCTCCAAGAGGCAGACCTGATGCAGACCCTACCGGCTATAAACCAGCTTTACAGTCAGTCAGCACGTTTTGCTGAGATTTGTTTGGCCCTATGAAGCTAATCGCAGCGGGATTTCATCCATGTTATAAAGATCATCACCTGGGTGTGGAAATAAAGCAGCGAGCACGAGAAAAGCCCACGATGGAGGTGGAGAACCAGCTTGGAGATGCTCTGCCTGTGTCTCACTTTACCCCACAGCCACTATTTTAGAAAAAGCATCATCTCTGACCATTCAGGCTAATGTTTAACTAGCATCACTCACATGGTTTTACATGTTGGAAGATCATCAACATGTGTGACACAAAATTTTCTCCCTAAATGAATTTGCTTTGATACAACAGTTGATTAAGTTCACAGCAAGAAAATGTACTTTTTCATGCAAAAAACCCATTTTTGTGAAAAAGACATACTTAACACAGCAAAAGTACTAACTTTTTTTCCTAGCAAGGGCTAAATGGGACTGGCTTTAAAACATAATGGTCACCACAAATATGTTCCTTTACTGAGATATAGGGGGTGTCTCACATTACCCGATGTCTCACATTACCCCGCTCTCCCCTATGTCACATAACTGGAACCTAACAGGAACGGCCTGAAAACAACAGTAAAAAACAATTACGGAAACAGGACAAAGCTAAGTGGAAAGGAAGAGTTGAAGGGATATTTATGTTTTTAAAGGAGGTTGTGTAAAGAATTTATGAGTTGCGAGGAAAGTGTCCTTATGGGGAAGCTGAATGGGGCCAAAGAAGAGCTTTACATTGTTTATGTGTAATTGCTTCATGTGTTATGTCCGATTTTTGGGAAAATGTCATTCCAGCTGTCGCTTTTCAAAAATAAACTAAAAAGATGATTGATGTTTTTGCTTTGCAGGTTTTTCAGCCATTTTTACAGTCTCTTTGTACACACTCTGGGGATTGGACATTGTGGATTATAACTGATTAGTAGAAGGATATGTTAAGCTGCCACCAAGCATGACTTGTAACAACAGGGATGTTCTTTGGTTGCAAAGATGTCTGAAACTGTGAGATTAAATTCAGAGTATAAGCCAGGATTTGATCAGAGCAGAGCAACGCTTTAAGTGACCTTGTTGGTTGCTTTCAGTTAAAAGTCATGCATAAAGTCTGAAAAAGTATTTATTCCCATCCAAACTTTAGAAAACATCTCTATGCATTTTTGGAACACCTCAGAGCTTAGGTGTCATACAGTAACAATACAGGTATGCATGTGCCCAGTAGCACCCTGCTGTTTCCTTATGTACTGCATGGTCTTGAGACACTCCTATTTTAATATGATCATAACTTTATATTTTATCATGTCCAACACACTTTCTTGCCATAAACAACAAACTTGGTGAATCGTGGACAACACACCTTTTTTAGGCGGGTTGTTGTATAAAATTCAAATCATTCAAGTCAGCAAAGGCCGTTCAGTAGATTCTCAGTATGCTGAGTTTTAATGTTTCAGGTAGTGTGTCTAAGGAAGTCATAGACTGGGTGCTCTGTGTGCTGTGTGACATATGACTGTACAGGAATAATATCATCCTCCGCTATCAGTAAGATAGCGTCCAAAGTCCAGTCACTCTTAGAAAGCCCTAAGAATTGCTGTGCTGCTCTCAGGGCATGCACTCGCTGCCCCGTAACATGTTATCTGTCTGCCACACTTAGCAAGCACTTTGATTTGTGTTATACCATCAGTGCCCACATGTATGTCTCGTAAGCACTCTCATCAGGATTTTATCACTGCGACACTGCACTTGACCACAGGAGATATCGTTTTACCTGCCCTTCAGCCTCTTCCACTCATTATGTCATCATGGACATTTATTGCACCTCTTGTATGGTGCTTCCCTGCCTTTCCCACTAAAAGGCCGTTTCGACTCCTCAGCTCTGATAAGACAATGCTACTGGCATATAAAGTTATCAGTTATTATGAGTTTTTTTCATGGTACATTCAGATACATAATAAAAAGAAGTCAATACTGTATAAGTAATTGAAAGTAAACACGAAGCACTGCACTGTACTTTAAACCCAGAGCGAAAGGGAATCCCAGAAACAATAAAACTGTATTTGTATGCTGAGAGGGGGTTTTACAATCCAAAGGGGTTTCAAAATTGCATAAACTGATGTCAAAGACCCAAAATAGGTTGTCAAATGTGAAGATAAAACAAAAAATTGATGTATAAATAGGAACTGGGGACCGCTATTGTTTCTAGGCCCGCGCTTCCTCCTCCTCTGGGCCGCAGATCAGCTGCACCTGCAGGGTAAGAGGCAGGAGGAGAGGGTGGAGGTGCTGGAGGACGGGCCGGGGGGTTGGCAGACTGGACAGGACAAAGGGAGTGAGGGGTAGAACAATGGTAAGGCCTTGCAGTGGAACTGAAGCGAGACAGCATGTCTGCAGAGCCGCCGGCCGCCCAGCCCTACAAGGAGCCTCCAGCGCCACACAGGAAACGGCTTTCTCCAGAACTGCCTGACACACACACAGACACACACACACACGCTCACTCAGATTCTTACACAACATACAATCACACACTGATACAGGCAAACAATAGAGGCCCCCATCCTGACCAAGCCCTGGACTTGACTCTGCCGTAACTCCAGGGAGTCATCTCACACAAACTCAAAGAACAGACCGTCCTCTCAGATGGACACTTACAGAGGCAGAGGTTAAAAAAGGTCAAAGCATTTGAGGGGAGATGGATCCCTCTGGGTGTCTGCTTACACAGCACTAATGCCCCAAGATGGACCGATTAGCAGCACACAAGGTCAGTTTTACAGGCAAGTAATGTCTGCAAGGAGAGAGTCTGCAGTGAGGCGCCCAGCTGATTACCCTCATAAAGCGCACCTCAGCTGTCAGCTTGTTTCATAATTGTGCTAGATGCTGTGTATCCTCTCACAAAAATGACATGAACAAGATTTAAGGTCAATCGGGCAAATATTCTGACTTTTACATTTTTATCATCTCACTGGTTTTGATTAAAAGCCTGATATCTGCATGTAAATGTTAATACTCTGGTTTAAAACTGTCGCTAGCCAAGCATGGTCATGTTATCAGTTAAGTTTTTTCAGCAACATTGTAATATCAACCGTCAACTTCAGTCCAGACTTAATTATCTTATCTTCACAGTTCTCTACTGGATTTCCATGAAAAAAAACTCATTTTCTTATCATTAAGTGCTATTTGTGTGATATTTTGATTTTTCACTGAATGCAAAAGAACAAAAATTCAAAAAGACTCGGCTGTGCTTGTACTGTTGGAGTTGACAAGTCTGTAAAAATAAGCATTACTGTCGCATGGTTTCCCTTTTTTATCAACTCAGTGATTCTTTATTTTAAATAAAGTTTTAACAATGTCATTATGAGGATTTTGATGTTACCATTTAGCTCAAAACATTATTCTACCCAGATTAAGACTTACAGAGAGGAACTGAACTGATTTTATATTATTGTTTAATACTTGATGATTCACAGTTTTATTAAACTAGCTTCAGGATGTTTTGTTCCGTTCCCACCTCAACTCCAAACTCCATCTGAACATTAAACAGACTGATAATATTTGACTAGTACCAGAGTACAAGTGTTCTTCCAGGGCTTGGCTTGGATTTATCACTGTGTGTGGGTGGAAGACAAAAGTATCACCTAGACTTACTGTGAAATTAACAGTGTTGAAACTCTGAAGAATGTTGTTTGGTCCTATTGTAAAGATGATTTTACATCCGAAACATCGGCCTCCATAAAAGAATTTTTGTCAAACACACCTCATAGAATCTGTTTCCTTGCAACCAAAGCGCTGCTGCCATGTATGGTCATGTTTTCTGTTCGCCACACTGTGGTCATCAATTCCATCTACCGCATATTTGTCAGATCAACAAGTTGCCACGGTGAGAGGAAGGATAGCTGTCGCAGGCGAGGGTGTGATCCTCAGCTGCCATGTTGGTTTAGAAGTTTCCTCTGGGACGCAGAGGAAGCGTCACAGTGTCGACATGGGGACTTGTGGGTGCCACCCACGAGGCAGGGGTCACCTTTTACGCAGAGTACTGACGCAACCTGGACAACAATGTTAAAGCAAATAACACAGCTGTGCCAGCAGCGCACAGCAATGACTTTTCCAGGATCAACAAAGTGCCGAAAGTGCTGAAAGCAGCATCAGTCCGTTGACAATCAGAGAATGCAAATTCATCAAATTCCAGGAATCCTTTTTTTTTTAAAGTGAGGAATGCATTTTATATTTATTGCGCTTCTCTTGCATTGTCATCAAAGCTTCTTCTCAGAGCTCCTGTGGGAAGAGCAATGAGCCAGACAGGCCGGCGCTTCAAGGAAAACTCAGCCAATGCATTTCCTGCATTTTTCGTTTCATACATTTGACCTTCTTTCTGGATGGATCTGACATCACTTCAACTGTCTGACTCTTTCTCCATCCTGACCTGCCTGTCAACCAAAACCTTGGCACGTGGTGCAGAAAACAGGGCAGAGCTGTACACCGAATCATTAGAAGCACGCTATACTCGCACACTCAGCTTTGACAAAGAGACTTATGGGCTGGGCTCTGAATGTGACACGCTAAACAGTCATTCCTCAGATTTAATTTGACTGTAAAGCCTGGATTTACCTCTCACAGCTTAGACGTGATGATGAAGCATAATCATCTCTCATCAGGTCTGTGTATCAACACTGAATTACGTCAAGAAGGCATTTGAGTTCAAGACAGAAATCTCCCCAATGATCTGTCAGACAGAGTAAATGTGTTAAACCTTTCATCTCTTGTATTGGATACCAAACTGTGATGTTTAACCAAACTTACCCAACTAAGTAGTTCCCAAACTTTCTGAGCCGCTAACGTCCAAGATAACATGTTGGTGTTCCCCCCAGTTTGGGAAAGGCTGCTTTAAATGATCCAAAACAAAAAAGTTTTGGTCCTTAAGGCACACCAAGCAAATGTAATTGCCTCCATCATCAACCTCCAACTTTTTCATGTAGATTTTGTTCATTCACCCGTTCATAAAGCAGAGTATTACCAAATACAGGGTCTACCTACTCTGAAAGTCCAATCTCAGTCACCTGGCATAAGGTCAAATTTAATTAAATCAAATGAAAACTTATCAATCCCTGAAAGGAAATTCTAATGTTGAAGTGGGTTATTTTTTATTTCTTTGCTGTGTGTGTGTCTGTTATTGGAAATCATAAATAGTCATAAATAATGATTAAGTGTCATTCATGTTAATGAGAAATAAAGGATGTTAATGATTATAGCATTATGTCACTGATTTTCAGAGACCCAGTTTTAATTAACCCTATAAAGTCAAACGTATCATATTTGATATGTGTGTTTCTGAGACATTTTGGATCACTTTATGGTAAAAACTTCTACCTGAAACTCTGCAGAATACAATATGAAACTTGTCTTCTGCTCCCTATTGGATGCAAGGAAGCAGGAGACTGCACCATATTAATTTTGTCTGGTAATGAATGGTAGATATAGCATTATTTTTTACACTCTTTGTTAAAGGGCTAAATAAGTACTTCAGATTTTAAAAATTAGACTTTTTTTGCCAGTTTTTTCCTGGGTTGGGCTTAAAAGGGTTAATACGTCGGCCAAACCATCAAAGAGAACCTGTCTGAAAAGGTACGTTTAGTATGTTTTTTAAAAAAATGAGGAAGCCTTTAGAAAATATAAGTGCAATAGAATTAAATTAAAATGATATTGCTGTTTGCAAATACAAAGTGCTGTACAAATACCAATAAAAAAGATAAAAACATACAAATAAACAACAGCATATTAACTTTTTGCTAAAAATAATATATAATAAATGTTGGTGATAACTCCTGCATACAAAGTGCAGCTATGGCTAATGAAAATGTCACCAGTTTTACAGAAAGTATGACAGTTTTTTAGATTTACATCTAGAAAAAAAA
Organism: Craterocephalus amniculus; assembly: GCA_036024015.1. Lineage (NCBI taxonomy): Eukaryota > Metazoa > Chordata > Actinopteri > Atheriniformes > Atherinidae > Craterocephalus > Craterocephalus amniculus. Next base: position 13,127 of record JAVQJG010120055.1, read on the forward strand.
CATAAATCTGTCCTATATTATATGTTCATTCAGCTTTTTAAAGCAATAAATGTTCTCTCTTTCCGGTGTGCTCGAAAAAAACTTTCTGAGAAGCAGAAAGTTTTAGTGCAACCCTTCCACTAAACTTATACGTCATAAGTTAGTTTGAATCATAATTTTACCATAATCAACACGCATCATCCTTTAGGCACAGTGTTTATTTGATAAGATAATAATAATCTGTTACATTGATTCACTTGTTTCCCAGAAATCTCCTTAAATGCTGGCAGTTTTTGCGTATTTTTTTCTTTCCCTTAACATTTAATTAACCTTAAATCATATTATGTCATAGATTGCAGCGATATTTTAGAGGATCATTCATATCCACACATTGAACAGTAAAGTGATGAATTATAGGCACAACACAGAAAGTTAAACATTTCCAAATGCTGCGTGTATTTCCATAAAGGCTCCAGCTACCAGTGGTGGGTGGCTGAAGAGTTGTTTAAAAAAGCCTCTTAAAATAGGCATTGTGAATAAAGTTTCTAATGGCTGATAAATGGATATAGAGTCAACTTTGTCAGGGACTGTCTGGGTTTTGGAACAGAGTCTGATGCATAACACAAGAACGATCCAGCTGTTGGACTGAATTTATGATCAAAACAAGCTAAACATAGAATCAGGAGAAGCCTTTTGTTAATGTGAATGTGGCCAAGTGTCAGGATCCACACCATTTCATCAAACAACACTCCAGCTTCGTCTGAGGGCTGATAATGGTTTTTGGTACTATCGCCTGAGTGAACGCTGACTAATCCTAAACCTGTAGGCTGCTCATTCTTGGTTCCCTCATCACGGACCTCGGTTTGAACCGGTCTGCACTGGAACTGAGTTGACTGCCACTCCCTGCCTGTAGTCATTAATCTAGCACCTCTCTTTCACTTCCCTCAGGCTCTTTCTCTTTTCAACTCTCTGATTGTCTTTAAAACAAAACCACAAGAATGCAGCATCAAGGAACAGGCCTAAATAAGGAGAAATGAAAATGAAATACTACAAAACAATTAAATGAAATCATATTTTGCAGACTTTTGTGATATTCTCATCATTCTCGTCATAGTGCGCCTGACATGTTCCTCTGTCATCTCCAGCCTATACCTTCCTCTGTCTGCGGTTGCTGTCAGGCTGTCTGCCACAGTGTCTGTTGACATCAAAGCAGTTGCCGTTTCTAAGGCCGATGAAAGGCAGGAAGAGGGTGGGAGAGGACGAGCTTGCATCCAATGCTGCAGACTGCTGCCAACAAGGCAAGGATGGCCTGTACCACTACCTTGAATATTTATCTTTCTCTTTCGAAACAATTGGACAGTCTTAAAAGGGAAAAGGGAGCCAATAAAGAAAGCCGCCTGGTGAGAGATACACGAGGTGAACAAAAGGGACAGCTGCGAGATAAAAGAGCAAAAATAGTGAGACCAACAAACAAGCGATAAACTGATAACTTCAGCAGAAAACTGTTAATAAGAATTATATTTAGATTTATTATTTTCAGATGATGTTGAAAAATGCCCCTTGTTGTTTTCTAGGGTCTTATTCTTATGCTAAACAAGGAAAGTGGACACGCTCCTAACTTTTAAGTCCGTTATACTTGGACTAATGATTAGCTTAGCTTAGATTAGCATATAGATTGGAAATGTGAAAGATAAGGGTTGTCTCACCAAAAGAACTATTAATGTTAAGTTTAACTCGTCTATCTACCTTTTGTACCTCCTTTCCATAAATGAGAAAGAACACTAAATAAAATAATCATTTAGTTTGTGACTCAACATAGAGCGGTAGCGTCCGCTGACTAGCTGTGGGCCACAAGCAAGCTGTAAACAAAACTCTGTTATTACCCTTTTTAACTTTAAATGTAGTTGTGTTACTAACATTCAAAGATGGCTTTATACTTTAAATAGTTGTATTTGTCACTGCTAGCTTCAACTACTTCCATGTTGGTTCTTCTCCCTCTTTTACTTTGTCTCAGCTGTTGTTGAAATAATTATAATACCCTCGAAAGTCCCACATTTGCTACTATGTAGGCTACTTTTTTGCCTTTCAAACATGAAACTTTTTTTTCCTGGACACCTGATTTAAAATTTAAAAAGCTTTAGATGAGTTGTGTTTCAGAAATCCCCTCCTCAATCACCATTAACCGCCTCACATTAGTGCTACGTAGACAAAAGTGTAGGTGAGTCCCTGTGTGGTGAGTCATTTGTTTGTGCATTGGATCAGCATGCAAACCCTTATTTTACCCGTCACACCTGAGTTACACACCCCAGGGCAACTGATACTCAGGCTTTCCTTATCTCTTGGCACATGTGAGGAGCGCCTGCAATCAGATGCTGTCATGCACAACAACCCAGTGAACTGGTTTGAGCCGGTACAGCGACTATCAAAGCAAGCAGATTAGCAGGCATCCACTCTACTCATCCGTGTGTCTGCAGCTAAGCCTGCTTGCTCATCCCACCGCTAATACAAAATATACCAAAAAGCTTTTATAATGGGGCGTTAATGTGGCTGTTTGCTGTAATGGAGGGGTTATTTGTGCTTGACCAGAGGTAAAGAATCAGACAGTGAGGAAGCAAAGCCTTCCTACATCTAAGCCCTGCATGCTCAGGCTCTTATCTACAGAGCAGGGACGGTTATTAAATGGACTCCAACGTAAACACGCTGCGCTCAGAGAGCTGCGACACCACCCCTCCCCTCTCTGGCCAACTTGAGCCTGACTGGTTTATGCCGGTTTGGTGAGGCATACTGTACAGGGGAAACCCAATAAAGATTAACCACAGCCTCTCATGAGTTACTCTATTCCCCTTTAATCTTCCCGCCTGCGTCACAATGAAAGACGGCCCAGGCTGGTTGTTATTCTTTTTCCTTTATAGTAAGAAATAACCATGGTGACTCGAAACTACACCAACGCTGAATAGTTTTGTCTTGTATCCATCTGCTACTAATGTCAAGGACATGAGGTCAGCTTCCTGTTTCCATAGTGATTTAAACTGTTTAGTGTAAAGGGTTTCCCTGCATGACTAAAACTCACACCAGCACATGCCGGATGGCAGATATTTTTATAGCTCAGGCAAAAAATATTGGTGCATTTACTCCTGACTTGAACACCTTAAGTGGCTCAATCAATTACATTTCATTTTTTTAAAAACAGATTTCTTCATTTGGGAACATTTTAGAAACTCTCCAGATGTTTAACATCTCACTAAGCTATAAATAATAAAGATCAGCACTGTGAATCCCCCTATTACCAACATATTCCCATCACAACTGATCAGAGAAGGTCTTAACCTTATGAGTCCTAAAAAGGTTCAGTCATGCAAATGAACATCATGCTAGCATCTATTAAAGATGGACAAGAGTGCAATTTAAGTATATAAAGAAATAATTTATTAAAAATGACAACCAAAGGACGGTTTAATACATTGTGCCATGACATTTTGGTGACACATTAGTGGCCACTAATGAGTAGTGTTAATACAACACAGTAAAGCTCAGAGACAAGGCATGTGTTCATGTCAGGCATTCAGGCAACTTCTTAGGCACCACAAGTCTCATAATACAGCAGCTCAGCATCAGCTCGCCATGCACCTGTGCAAGGTGCAGCTTCACAGTCATGCATCCAGGGAATGCACTGATGAGTTCAAGTCTGAGGGAAGCCATGTTTTCCCTTTGTACTCCCAGTATCTTCATCTCGTGCCATCTTCTCCGGGCGGGCCTCTCCGCTCTGGAGGCCACGCTTGTCGCCCTCCAGGCGGCCCCGCTGCACTTTCTCCTCCGCATCTGACGGCCCTCTCCGGGGCGTCTCCCGGCTGCGGCGGGGAGTGTTTTCACATTGGCTCACACATTAAGCCGACATAGACACACAGACGGTAAGACACCGCCACAACACAGTCAACGCAGCTTGAGCAGCTGCCGGACCATCCCCACGATCTGGAGGAACTTGTCCTTCTTTCGCTGCTTCAGAGCCATCAGAGCTCGCGACGTCTCCTCCGGGTCCTGCGTATAGGAGAAGATGCTCCTGACTCTCTCCTCCGCCTTCATGTCGCCCGTTTTCTGGAAGAGTCGCATCACCGCGTCCTGGTTGACGTTCTCGAAAATGTTGGCCACGGCTTTCTTGCGGTGCGCCGTGTCAAATTTGTTGCCGTGGACGGAGGGGCTGACGCGGCGGCACTCAGAGGACACGTAGGAAGACATCTCGCCTCTTCTACTGGTGTTTCACGGCTCCAACGGTGGCCTTTCACCTCGGTGAGGATGAGTTGCTCGGTGCGCACTGTCTTTACCGGAGCGGCTCCACAGGCTTTAGGATGGAGCGAGTGAGTGCGGGACAGTGGAGCCTGGAGGTATTTATATAGCTGGTGTGGGCTGTGCTCTGCCCGGACTCACTTCCAGCGTTGACATCAGCAGTCGTGAAGCAGACAGAGGCGCCGCCTCTCGGTGCGCGCGCGGCGCTGGAAAGTGAGCTGCGCACTCTGCGGCAGCAGATGATGAAAACACGGTGCAAACCACTCCTTCATCACTCTGATGGCCTGTTTTAAGTAAACAACCTGACTGTACACATATCAGACTTCAGATTCAATTATTTGAACTAATCTACTCAAGCAGTTCCCAAAAGGGAGTTTGTGAAGTAATAACACAAGGCCAGCACAGATTAGTCTTTAGTTGCACTAAATGGATTTTTATTTATTGTTGTTCAGGTTTTTCTTTGCAGAACTTGCAACAGACTCGTCGTTAATGTGTAAATATTGCATGCGGGGATAATGATTTAATAACAATCATTGATGATACAGAACATTTGAAGAAAGCATCACTAGATGCAATGCCGTGCAAAAAATCAGGTGAAAATTCAAGCTGATGTTAAAAACAATCAGAGTTGAAAACAAATGAAAAGATCAACAAAGGAGCCAGTTAACACAGAAACATGATAAGCTGTAAGAGTTGAGTTGCTTAATACTGGGCAGATCACCTTGCAGCCAAAACAGCTCTGTCCAAAAAAATGTCTGAGGGCTGAGGAGTATCTGGTACTATATGCTGCAATAGATCCAGTGGGTCGGTAAAACTGTTTATGTAGCCTACAGGACTGTGTTAGTCGTGAGCTAACCCTCATTTCTGTGTCATCGGGGAAAGAGGAGATATTTTTAACAAACTGTAAATGTGTAAACGTAAATAGAAATATAGTGTATAAAGCAAAAACTGAGTTTATACTTTTCTAAACCAGCTTGGAAGTCAGTGTTTGAGTCGGAGCAGCTTTATTTTTTAATATTAGAAAAGCTTCTTTTAATCCCTTTTAGCAATCTTTAGGACTAGTTCCAGACTTGAAAGATTAGCAAACCTTGTCTTTAGACGAGGGCTACATTTTTCTGCTTTCTGTTAAGATGATCACACTGCTTCAATAATGTTGAGGTCCGGGCTCTTAGGAGGATCCATCCGACCTGTTGCCACTGATTTTCAGTCCAGTTCTGGTGTTATCTGGCCTTTTCTCTGTTTGCTCTCATTACGACTGGCTTTTTGACATGGATATTATTTCTGATGTTGTCTTATGCAACAGTGGAGGGGTCAGATGCATCACTGTTTTTTTTTTTTTCTTTCTTATCTAAGAGACTTACTGTCAGATAGTGCTGCAGATAGTTTTACAGGCCTGTCAGCTCTCTCACGTAGGCTACCTGAGTGAAGACACATCCAATATCCTCTGAAAAACTTTGAACCACCTCAGGAAGAACGTCGCCCGAAAACGCGCAAGAAAACTTAATAAGATTATGAGTGCATTTTTGGCTGTGTAGTGCAAAACATACATATGATGCTGACTCAAAGTAAGATCTGCTTGAACGCCAGCATTGCCTCAAAAAGATTGACAGTGTTACTTTACCTGTCCCTGGTTTTAATGTCTCATTCAGCTGAACAAGTGGCATAGACACTGATATGTCTGCAAAATGCAGAAAGCAAGCATAACAAATCTGCATGAAGTTACAGAATGGGTCTGATGGATCAGCTTGTGTGTCTCTAAGCAGGCCGTAAGTCCAGCAAGGTTTCCTCAGACACAGACATGTGTTCACTGAATGGTGCTTTGTGAACATTCTGTGTGTAAAATGTGTTTGCAACCTTTCTCTTTACAAGCGTTATTTTTAAAGCAACATTAACTGTTTACTGTTCCCAAAATTGCCACAGCAGATTATATCTTCTTCTTCCTGAGAGCAGTGCGCTAAAAATATTTGGCTTATATTTTGCACTTCAGAAGGAAGGTTTGTTTACAACTAGAGGTGACCCGCGGCTCATGAAGGCTGGCTGAACTCCTCTGATAAGGCTGCAAGGCGTTCCCCCCACTTCAGACTCTCCTCATAAACAAGAGTCTCCGTCTCATGCTGGTGCAACTCTCCCTCTTTCTTTTCACCTGTAAGTGTCCCCTGTATAAGAGCCACCACAGGCTGGTGCCTTATATGGAATAAGAAAGGAAGTGCATTCTTTTTCCTGCAGAATGGAGTCCTTGCCCGGTATGCCTGGCATGTGGCAATGACTTTGTGAGCTGAGTCAAACAATAAACTGCGTCTGAGGGAAACAATAGCCAGATCCTTACTGACAGCTTTGTTTGCCGCATGTGTCTGAACAATGCGTCGCCACAGGATACCTGCCTTGTCTTCAGCTGGCATGACATTTTCAACTGGAGACAAAAAATGTTGCTCCGTTTCCGCTTAGATAAAAAAAAAGAGGTTGAAATGACATATTTATGACTGCAGCGTTGTCCACGAGGCTCCAACGGATGGAAGCCGGAGCTTTGAGCTGCTGACCCTGCTCTCATACGCCACATGAGCATTCAAAGTCGATAACAAAGGAGACGCTACATTTCACCGAGGTCTGTCAGCTTTATGCTTTGACCCCCTCATGCAGCCTGTCCCTTGTTTAACATTTGGCTCCGACTGTATAAACATTCCCCCCAAATGTCTTTTAAAATAGAGTCCAGGTCGCTGATAAGACTCCTCATGTTGAGATCTGCAGAGTGTCCGAAGTTTATGTCCTCTCGATGAAGTAACAGGGTCAATGTCCTGCGTTATCTTTCTGGAGCAAACTGCAGTGTTTTTTTGTCTTCATCATCTTTGTTTATGGTTGAACTGTACTTCTAGCAATAAAATGTCACAGTTCTGTACACGCTGCTTGAACCGCACTGAGAATTATGCCAGCTGACATGAGGTTGTTTTTACGAGACGGCAAAGGGTCACACTGTAGGCCTGTTCATGCACGGAGGGAGATTTTCATCATCAGTCAAAGCAATCTGCTGTCACCAAACTGATTTCGTGTTTTGACAGTTTGACAGAAAAGGTTGCATAATGTAGCAGTTAGCTACTGTAGATATAAATTGCTTGATAATCTGTAATTATGGTAACCCACACTGATTACAGAACCAAAGTCTAAACGGGAAGTTTTTATCCACTTTCCTTTAATGAGACTGGGGGACAGTGTGTAGCAGTGTGAGATAGAAAAGTGCTATCAGTGTGTGTATAAGTACAGAGTTTCAGCCTTTTCAAATCAACCCCTGGATATCAGCTAAAAGCAGCACGAATGCTACTGGTAACAAAGATTCTTCAACTCTAGACACAACCACTGCTGCTTAAAGCGGACAGAAGGAGTCTGTGAGAGAAGATTTCCCTCATGTCATAGCACTACAACAAAACAAAAGGCAAAAATAATTCCACACCGGTGTCATGTGTCCACCTCTGCCCGTCAGCGCTCCATATAAACAACCATAACTGGGAAACTCAGTGAGGACAAAAGATAAATCCTCGTGTATGTTTAAGTTTTCTATTGTCAGCTAATTATTAGAAAAAACAAAAAATAGAAATTGTTATTGTTTGGCTTCAATAAAATACAAATGAGTCATTTTCATTCAACTTGAGATGATGTGATAGACACTATTAACAATAACTGTGATATTAAAAGAGATCATGATGTGATGGTTGTTCATTTATAAGGCGCAATGCAAAGAAGCTCAGAGTATAAAGGGAAAAAAGAAAAAAAACTTTACTGTTGAAACAACAGCGGCAAATAACGTTTTGTTTAAATTATGTAAATTATGTTATTTTTGTACTTTTTAATACATTTCACACTTCTTACATTCTGTACCCACTTCTGCTTTAATTATTCTCTGAATTGTTTTGTATGGAATGTACTATATACAACTTTCCCTTGTCTTGCCTAAATGTGATGATAAAATCGGAATTCTTCTTGTAGAGCTGTTAAATTCCTTACCTCCTACTTTGACTCAAATTGAGTGTGTAAAAATGGGAGACAGAAATTTAAACCTCATGATAACATTGTTGTCGTTAAACTTTTGGCTGCAGCAACTGCAAAGTTAAACTCAATGATTGTCCCAGCCGTACTTCAAATATTGCACTTTTCATTTCAGCTTAACAGTAAACAAGAGCCGTGGTTTGAATGACCTTGGAGCTAAGGCCAGAGGAGCTCCCTGTAGATATTTAGCTGATACTCTAAGGGGAGGCCTAAAAATAGCCTTCATTCAGGTCACATTTTCCACAAAGCTCCTGATGTTTCCTTAAAAATCGAATGCATCCATACCAAATTATTTTACAGTACCAGTACAAGTACATGAATCCTCATAGATGAGGAGGATGAAGTCTTCTTTGTGCTGCTCTCCAGTGTGAGGAAGCAGCAACATATCCGATCAAAGTTTTCTCACAAAAAAAATCTAACAGTTTTTTTTTTATATAACACTTTTTAAATATGGCCCTTTCAAACTCTGACTACAACCCTGTGATGCGCAAACAGTGATATACCTGATTTGGCATTCAAATTTTCTATACAAATTCCATCTGATGTGGCAGAAATAAATCTGCTGCCATCCTGCTAGCAGGAGTCTCAGCTGGCCTTGCTCTGTGGTCTTCTGAGAATAGTGTTTTATAACAAATATGACTGGTGCAAGGACATTCAAGGGCAAAAGGATTAACCTCTGCGCTACTACCGTTGCAGCATAAATGCCAGCAGGCCTGTCCACAGGGGTCAGACAGACAATGGCTACTTGAGAATCAATAATTAACACTAAAGCTGCAGCATCATTTGTGCTGGTGCTCATCAAGGCAGATTAGGGACATCCACTAACTATGAGTTAAAAAATCATGCAAGTTTGGGTCAGCACTTTCTTACTCCCATTCCATTTTATTAGGGAGAAAAGGTGTGTTTGTGGTTATTCTTGTAATTAAAGTTTCCAGCTGAAAAGAGAGAAAGGCTCCAGATGAGCCAGATGATGGATGTGAAGCGGCTGAGACATCTCAGAAGGGTGGAGCTCAAAAGTGAGACTTGCTCAAGCATATTTCCTCCCAAAGTCTGACTGAGGGCTTATTTTAGTTGCTTCATTTTTATTTATTCTATTTCTGGACTGTTTATTTCTGTGTCATGTTCTGTTTATTTACCCATTTTTATACCTGTAAGTGAATTAATTGTTTGAATGAGAAGCAGCACAGCAGCTGACTTAACATTTAAAGGATGCTCCCACGCTTCAAAGTGTTTTTCTCAAATGACGAAGTATTCCTTAACTCATCATACTTGTTTTTAAACCTCTCACAGTCCTTGTTCTTTTACTATCAGGCCTGTATAAATTCGTATTTCAAAGTGTTTATTCTACATTAGTTCACATATTGACGTGTCTGATAAAGCCTTGAACAAACACTGATATGTTTTAAAAACAGGGAGATGTCAGAAGAGAACACAACAGCATTTGGTCTCTTTAAATCCTCCGAAATTGAGAGATACTTGATTATTTGGGCTGTTTTTCCAGGGTATGTAGAGTTTGTCAATAATTCACTTATTTCTTTATTGTTTATCAGGACGTGATCCAGATCTTTTGAAAGACTTTGACTATGAAGTTCACAATGATTCTGTTTCATTGGGAAAAAAGAACAAAGGAAAAAATATTTGGTGATTTCGTCATGAGGAGGAATTTCAGTGATCTGCAGTGACGGTCATGAAAAGAAGCAGCTGTTTCACTCTTCAATGGCGGTAAACTCATCTGAATTGACTCAAGGCCTCTGAATGGCTTTATTTAACACAGGAACTTGCTCTGGTGGGAATCATGATTAATGTACCCCCACGGGCTTTGTGGCTCTAGTAGCAGAAAACATGCCTTTATTCAGACTTGTTTTTATATGTGACAGCGAGATTTTACTGGAATCTGTCGCTGGCAGCAAACACTCGAAATCTCTGTTTGGTAAGTGGCTGCTTATGTAACGTTAGCACAGGAAGGGAGGACATTCGGGTGGAAGCCTCTGGGGGGATTTGCTGCTGTGTGTGTGTCACAGGGACGACTAACACATCTAGTCCTGTGCATCTTCGGAGGTACGCTGAAAGTTCAGGAAGATTCAAGAAAGGTCACGTTTAATAAATGATTACACAGATTTAACCAACACTGATTTAATACCAGCTGTAAACATAAAATTAGTTAAAATCACTAGAGAATCCGGCAATAATGTTATTGTGTTTATTGATTGATCATTTTTCATAATGTCCCATATATTTAAGTGCATTATTTAGCTATATATATAATGCATATATATATATTGCTTATAATTTTTTTTAAAAATGAAACTAATCAAAAACCTTAAAAGAATTCCCTCATGTGTTTAAATGTCCACTTTTGCCTCAGTTTGTGTAGAAGTGAGCATTGTAGAGCCACAGCAGAGCATGCAGTCAACAGATGCGTGCAAAGCCCAGTTCATGTTTCCTCTTTTCTTTGCTCCCCCCGCCCCACACCAACGGACCGGGTGGTGTATGCAGATTAAATATCTGAGCGTGGAGCCTGCATGGACACCCAGCCACCATCGCACTGAACCGGTTCAATCCGGCTGCTCGTTCACGGTTGGCTGAGCCGCAGGAGCCTAAGGCCAAACCTACTGATCATCTGTCTGCACGATGCTTCGGTCAGGATCCTGAACGGGGCCTGCACAGTTAGGCCCCGCTGCATCAGGTGGATCGTATTAAGGTCGTTGGTTGACACGGTGGTAGTTGAGGGATGGTTGCTGGTTCTGTACAGCGTCTTTATAACTCACAGCCTGATAGGACGTAAAATTGTTGAAAGTACTCTTGATGTACTTGTAGCCTCTAGTTTGTATTACTTTATAGAAGCTGGGAGCAAATGCATTTCTTTTATTCTGCATGGAGAGTAAAATATCTCATGTCTGCATTCTGCTAGTATGACTGTTTACACCTGGAGTCTGCAGAGCTAGACTGCACAGCAAAGTGCTGTGCACAGCTGCCTGAGGTAACCGTGGACATGCCACTACTGATAGCTTAGCATTTCCTCAGATACTTTACTGTCTCCATAGCGATGCAGTCGAGAACAACAAGACTTTTAGTGGGTGGAGTGACGAGGAGGCTTTAGCTGGATCACCATGGAACTGCACAGCCAAACAGACAGTGAGTCAGTGCACCGAACCAACGGTAGAGTCCCATGCAACAGCAGCAGCCTTCTCACAGGAAGCAGGGTGACGCTTGTGATACTCACCCCCTGAGTCTGGAAAGGGTTGCAGTGTTTAGGCGGTCGTTTGTGTACTTTGACTTCGATTGTGTTCCCAAACAATCCACCTACAGCAAGTTATCATGAACGACAACATCAGCGTGTACACTCATATATCCCAGTTCACTTTGCAATACATCTACACCGCATTTTTCTGCCATTTTCTCCAAATAAGCAATTCAAGAAGCAACTCAAGCCCCAAGTGTGCTTTTGGATCTTTCTGCTGTACTGCTGTACATAAATGGGCGGATGTGAGATGCACTAATCCTGTGTTATTAGGAACAGCAGAAATTCACATGGATTGATGGCCCCTGGTCCAGTGCCAGGTAAAGGAAAGTGCTGGAACCAGATGACAGCGGGTCCATTGTTCACCGCGTCGGGAGTGCAAGGTCATATGGGAGAGACACGCAAGTCTGGACTGATGAACAAGTCCTCAGTGGTAAGAGCCTTGATAAATCGGAGAGAATACACCCTGTGATGATAAGTGCACTTGTGTGAATGTGTTTATGCATTTTGATAACGCTGACAGAAGCCAAGGTAAGTTTATTTGTGTCGCACATTTCATGTCGAAGACAAATCGTAGTGCATTGTATAAAGCACTAAAAGCACTGCAGAGGAAACAGAAAAGGTACTTTAGAAGGAAGAAATAAAAGAAAGTAAATAAAGAGTATATATAGCTGAAAAAAGATAAGATAAAATGAAAAAGATAAAAGTTACAAAATAAGGAATTAATGGTTGTTTTGAGAAAGGCGACTATTAACAGCTGAGAGTTTCAGTGGACCTGCAGCTTTCTGAAATAGAAAGTTAAAAATTGCATTCATGTGAGCAGATTTTCTTATATTTACATGCACACAAGTATGAACAGATTCCTCTTTCAGAGTTTGACAGGGACTGAAAAATATTGCAAAGTCTGAAAAGAAACTGAAGCTTGGATGTGTGTGTAAACAGATTAACGTGGTTTCCCGAGTGAATGTGGGCTATTTTAGCTATTTTAGCATTTACATTTCCATTGTAACAGACGGAAACACAGACAGAAAGGGTTGGGGTTTTCTTAATGGCACAAGAGCTGGACTGAAAACTAATGATGGAGGGATGAACCTAAACATTACTCAAACATAGAACAGAACAAAAGACATCCAGAGAAACGCTCTGAAAGGTCCCATAAGAAGCCCTGAGAACTATTCCTCAAGGACATAAACGACTGGAAGCTTTTCATATTGATTTTCAAGCTCAATTAAACTTTAAAAAATCTTTTTTTCTTTTATTCATGGCTGCACCCATTTCTTGTTTTCATATCAGTATTTACAGAAATGAGGAAGTGACTCTAGACTTAAGCTCAGTTCTTAAAAATAAATGTTTTTTTAAAAAAAGGCAACCAGCGCAAACTGAGTGAACTCTGGGATTTTGATTTTAGCCATAATCATTTGCTTTTTTTACCCTTAAAAAGTGGTGCAAATGTTCGAGAAGTGTGCCAATGAGTAATTCTTCCAGTGTTTCAGAAACAGAAGTGCTCATTGGCTCTCAAAGAAACATAGGAACAATGAAAACAACTCATTCCCGTTTTTAAGGGGTCAGGCATGATGGATAGACTCCCACACTTTCAGTCACACAACCAGACGGCTGCTGAAACAGAGGAAAGCACCACTTGTGAAAAAACCAAGTACCACTTATTTACTATCACCATCCATTTATTAGACTGGACCTGACGGTAAAAACTTCATGACATTCTTCCTGTCCGTGTCTAGACTGCAAAACAACAAGGCACAACAAAAGTTCTGCTGTGTTGCTATTTTCCATGCCTTCAGTGAAAAAAAAAAAGAAAAGAAAGTCCACAACAGCAGAAAAGATTGTGACTGAAGCTGGATGGACTGCAGGGGAAATCAATCAGCTGGTCTTATAGGAAATTCTCGGAGCTCAGAGAGGTTTAAAAGTGCTTAGTGTGGAAGGCTGGATGTGGAACTAAGAGCAACGCCGTGTTTCAATGTCAGGCTGGTTCAAACCGGTCTACGGTTAGGCAAATCAGTCTTGTAGTAGACTTAGGTCACCTCTGTGGGGTTTCCTGCATCCACATCCAAGGCAGATTATAGAGAAAGCTGGCGTGAGAGCAAGGAATCAGCGGGGAAAACACCAAGGTAATCTCTTATCCGAGCGCTGACCTCTACACCTCACATGAGGCGCATCGTGAAATATATTTGACGAAAAACCAACAACAATGAAGGGAGTAACAGAGAGGAAGTGAAAGTAAGTGGAGAGATAAACAAATTAGGTTAAGAGTCACTCTGCTTGCACACTGAGGCTGACGAAGACGTACAGACGAGGATGTGGCGTTTGTCAGACAGAGTTTAAGTCCATGTTTGTGCTGCAAAAAGAAAAGCAGTGCTGGTTTCACCCCACCCGACTCCAACCCCCCGGCTACTTAACACTCATTAAAAACCAACCATATCTGGGTAACCTCCAAACATAACACCCAAAGCCTAATATGTGCTGAATTGCAGAGTTATTCTAAGCAGGACCACCAGCACAGCGC